>KK502413.1:2296157-2353417 GCA_000688735.1 Glossina austeni | reverse complement strand
AAAAAAAAAAAAAAAAAAAAAAAAAAAAAAAACCGGCAACAGTTAGTTTATGTCAAGTTATACTTCATGCGCATCAAGTTTTATTCTAAGCTAATACGGACATGAAGTAAAATGAGGAAACAGAAAAGAAAAGCAAAAAAAAAAAAAAAAAACAAAAGAAAAAAAGATTAGTTATGGGAAATTGATCTGTGGGATTAAATTTTCAGTTAGTAGAGAGCTTTCTTGGCTTTCTTCCTAATTTCTTTTTCTCTTTATGGAAGTAAAAATGTTTTCATTTTTACTATTTTCTTTTTCTTTTCTTTTCCTTATTAAAAAAAAAAAAAAAAAAAACAAAAGAAAAAAAGATTAGTTATGGGAAATTGATCTGTGGGATTAAATTTTCAGTTAGTAGAGAGCTTTCTTGGCTTTCTTCCTAATTTCTTTTTCTCTTTATGGAAGTAAAAATGTTTTCATTTTTACTATTTTCTTTTTCTTTTCTTTTCCTTTTTGAATTTGACTTCAAAGGTGTTGCTTAATGTCTACTTAATTTTTATTATTATCTTTTTTTATAGTTAAGCTAAATTTAAAAAAAAAACTAAAAGTATTTTGCATAAAGTTTGGCAACTTTACGTACAAGGAGATTAAGTTTAGATTACGAAAAAATTTTATATTTTTTATTTTATATTTTATATTTTTTATTTTTAAGTGTGTGCATTCATTGGAATTTAATCTTTTATTCCTCAGGTAGGTTTAGCAATAAATTCATCAGATCGCTAGGTGCCTTTTTCTTTTTTTATTCTTGCTTAAGAATTCAAAAAAAAAAAATTTTAAGCTCACATCCACACATGAATTTAGAAAATGACTTTTATTTTTATTTCGTTTTGTTTCTGTTTCTGTTATTTATTTTTTTTTTTTGGTTTTTCTTGTTTTTTTTTATGCCTAAAATCACATGTAATGTCAAAATTTATAACTTCTCCTCAAAGAAAGAATACATTGATTGTTATAAATAAATATGCAAATTAGAATACGTATCATCTATAATTTTTATTGTCCTTCCTTTTACTCAACATATACATGCTGTGCCACACATTGTGTAAAAAAAAAAAAAAAAACAAATGAGAAAACAATCGTTGACACACAGCTATGATTTCAGACTTCGGGAGCAGGTAACAAAAACAAAATACATAAGTAAATTGTATATCAAGCACTTTTTAAAACAATAAAACCTCCAATAATTGTCATAAATATTGTTTATATACCAGATTCATGTGCATATATCATTCATGTATATATATATATATATATATATATATATATATGCCACACACATTTAGTTAATTGTAGTGGGATTAAGAATAAACAAAAAAAAATGATGCTTGTCTTAAATCGAATCTGTGATATCCTCCATCTTAACCCGACACCGATATAAGAATTGGAAAGTATTTGTTAATTGTGACTGTGGCCGTAAATCTATCGAATAACCTTAACGTCCATCATCTTTAAACGGCCCTGCAATAAAATAATAAATATTAGAGATTTATAATCAATTCTTGGTTATTGGGTGTGCATTGTGCAATTGTGGATTTGTTTCGGAAATCTGAAATGGCTTTGGGAAATATTTTTATTACATTCGCGATCGATATCTGCTTCTACGAATTTTAAACTAGAGTGCTTTGGGGATAGCAAGTCGCGGATGACGATTACTTGATCTGTATTCAACAGGTAACTGCATGTATGGCTTTTTGTTGCTGAGTGTTGCAAACGCCTGAACACATCTAGTGCATCGCGTTCTTTTAACGGCAGCAATAAGAATATATTCAAAATACAATTGTCGTGTTGGAGTATATCAGTATAGCGTCATATATAAAGGCTCGGCTAATAGGTTTATACGTGTATTCCCCTTGGAATGACATCGTCACATAACAAAAACAACAACATAAATATGAAGCGTTGTTGTTTTTATAATAAAAGAGAAAAAAAAGAAGCAAAAGATTTAAGCATAAGGATTTATAGCTTGAAATTTGTCTGCTGCTGCTGCTGCTGCTGCTGCTCTATATGAGGGTCTGTTGAAAATAAAAAAACTTTTTTTTTTATACCCACTACCGAAACACGGAGGTATATTCATTTTATCAAAACGCTTATAACACACGTGCACAATTTACATATTTACGATGACTATCAAATTCGATCTATTATCTAGAATTCCATCTATCCGTCTATCCATCTGTCTATGATAAGTATTCTGTTAGTCGGAAAAGTTCAAAGATCGTCTTCACCTTTGGCAAAGAGATTGGTAGGTGTTCCAAGCAGGCGTGCGTTCAAAATAGACTAAATCAGTTGAAGAAGGCAGCAGCGGTGCTACAGAAACTAACCTTTGTGCTTAAAGCAAAAATGTTGCAATTTTTTACGCTAAGCATAAACTACAACGAGGCAATAATTTCCGCAATACCTTCGTGGGTGATCTCACAACATTTGTACGAAAATAATGAAATTTGGCGATGCTCATCTGATATTGTAGTGGGCCGAAAAGGATTCGATCCCAGCCGAATATAATTTTCTTTTATGTATTCCTGTTAGGGGAAATAATCAAAGCAATTTGTATTATTTGTGTGTTTGTGTGAAACTCAAAAGTAAACAAAACATAATCAAGTATTGCGTACGAATATATTTTCATAGTATGTAATAAAATTCTGCTTCATTCTACAACGAACATATACTAATTTTGTCATGCTTGTTGTTGAACCGAATAAGCAGACTTCAGCAAATCGAACTGACGCGGCATCTTGTGTGTTAGTAATTTGAAGGAAACTATTTGAATGTGGACAGAACGCTTCCACGTTACATATGCCATAGATTCTATTTTCTATCTTCTGTGTTAGCCTTCATAAAGGAATCTTCATTAGGGTAGATGCTCGGATTATGGATTAAGGATTAAAACTGCCACCGATCAAGGTGAGATCGCTTATAAAGTCAATAATTTCGAACACGAAATAAATCGGTTAGTCAATCCATTTTTGCTTCTTTGCCGACGTATATCACAGCGTGCACTGGCAATGGTCTGCTTACAGAATAATAATATAAATGAGCTTGAGCTTCACACATAGATGAGCCATAGCTTCACTTTAGCAAAGAATTTATATTTGGCATAAGAATAAACGAAGATGCTGTAAATTAATATTCGATCGTGTGTGATTAGTATTAGAACAATGAAAACTAAATATTTTTATTAACTATTTTACAAAGAGCGTACATGCGTGTCTCTGCTTGAATATATAGAAGATATTTGAATGTGAGATAAATTTCAAATCTGTCCAATACATATATACAATAAACTATTAAGTGTACATTCCTTGTTTTGTTCGCCTAGAGATAGTCTTGTGAGTGAGCTTGTGTGACCGTTTATTTCACTTTCGCACTTGACACATTGCTGGATTTCTAAGGAGAAATTGAGCTGAACTTTTCGCGACTACACAAATCGTACAAATTGCGATCTAAGAATAAAAATCTATATATTTTCCAATCGAGAAGCCTTTGGCCTTTAAGTGTATTCTAAAAAATATATATATAAATAAAAATTATTTTCTAGAAAAAGTCTCAAGATCACAACTGTATTAGGACATGAAAAACCGACCGAGAACTTAATCTTTTCGTCTTTCCGCTCTTTGTAATCAGGAATATATTTTATAGATAATTGATGGCGTTCCCGGGGCGTTTCATTTAATTTATTCCCATAGTGGGTATTAACCAATTTCTTTACCAAATTGCTTATGCGTAGATATCATTTTAATGATTCATGTACCGTTTTAGGTACACGCACACACGCGCACACACACAAATTTACTAATTTCAAATAAATACCTTGTTGTGTGTATATGAGAAAAAATATGTCACCTTTCCAACGAGCATAAATCTGAAATTGTTGTGATCGTTACTTTACGAGAAATCTACCAGTGCAGCCATCTACCGAAAAAATAATGGATTTCTTTTTCCCCAACCTAATATTTTTCGTAATTAAAACAAAATTCTCCCTTTAATAAAGAAAATTTATTTTATATGAGATAAAAATAATGTTTGCAATGAATACGAAGTATACGAAGTCCATCTGATATTTTGGTTTTATTTTCGTGTAGCAACGAAATTCACTTGACATGTCCCCAGTTATTATTATATAATAGAGGCGTTTTCTATTTCACAGGGAGCAGTGGAAATTAAGAATTATTTATTACTGAACCTTTATTTTATTCCTAAAGAGGCCTATTTCAACTACGGACAAATCATATATTTATAAATATATATATATATACATATATTAAATATAAAATTCCAAAAAATTTTCAACTTTTACTTCAGTTATCACTTTTTATAGTCTGCACTACTTATGGTTCAGTTTGTTCGGACGTATGTAGCACGCAGCGGGCCTTACGATAGACCGATCTTTTCAGAATCACTTTTTTGAACCAATCAAAGCCTGTCTGTCCGTCTGACGACTGTCCAAGTATATTTATATACTTCGCAATTTTTGAAATATTTTGATAACATTTGGTTTCAATCGGCGCACTTTTTCGACCACGCCCTATTTTTGAAAGTCGTTAGATGTAAAAAATTGCAATTTTCAAAACTTCTTCACAAAAGTGGCTAAGTAATAATAGTTCGGCCTTGCAAATTTATGGGAAAATTTGGACTGGCTCGGACAATTTTTTTGAATCCTCTCTCCTATAACGGAAACTGAGGTCCATATGACCGAAACGTCTTAGTTGTAATGCCTTATGATGAAAATGGGATTATGCGAGTAATTTAAGATAAAAGAAATTAATTGTATCAAATTTGCACAATCTCGGTCTATTTTTTGGATCCTGTCCTTAATAAGCATTTTCACGAAACTTGACCCTTTATAGGACGGAAAAGTTTAAATTTTAATACATTATTATGAAAACGAACCCATAAAAGCAATTTGATACTAACGATATTAACGATACAAAGTTTGGCCCATGTAAGCCTATTTTTGTATCCAACACATACACATAAGGATTTTCACGAAAATTTTTATTTTTCAGTGTAGGAAAGTCTGAGTTGTGTTATGTTGTGATGAAAATTGACCCATAATGGTAATTATGGGACAGAGAAATGAATTATGCTGAATTTTGAAAACATATCTCAATTTTCGAATGTCTTGAGGACAATTATTCTTACGGAAAGTGCGCCTTTATTTGCAAAGCGATGTAATTTTTACTATACAGGGTATAATTTTTGTGTTCTATGGCAAAAATAAGAGTTATGTAGGGTATTTATTAGTCGGCCAATCGAGTCGATTATAATGTTTTTACTTTTTTGAAATTGACTTTATGAAGCACAGAGCTAATTAAAGACTATAATATTCACTGACAGCTAAGTGTCAAGCTGTTTCTAACATTGTGCCGTAAACATCATTGAAGCGCATAAAGCAGTGATAACAACAATTGCTCTCTAGACTCGAACATGTTAATTTAGAGAATTTAGTTTAGCGTATGAAAGCATTTTAGCGTGTACTGGGAACGGTGCAGGTAGTGAAGGAGGAAGAGAGGGCTAAGAGGTGATATCATTTCCTTTTCGCTAAAAATAAGGTTAGTTTTCTAAATTCATGTAAAAAAAAAAAAAAAAAAATTTATATAAGTATTCAGGTTTTTACTTATGATGCTACTTAAAGTGCGAAAAGCCGTTATCTGAAATTTGCTAAGAATAAAATGTGAGCGTTGCATTTCTGCTCACATTTGAAGTCGATTTTTTAATCTTTGCGACCAGGAAATTGTCAACGACATCCCCGGGACAAATAGACGTACAGGCGGACAAAAATGCCTAGATCGATTCAGAATCGTCCTACTGGGTGTTGAAAACATTACGATAAAATGCAATTGTGGATATAAAACCAGCATCTAATAATGATCTAAAACTTTACACAGACATTGTACAGTCAGCTGAACATCCACAAGGCAGAAAGCTACGCGAATCGTAACAGTGACCCATTGATTTTTTTTTCAAATTCACTCGTACTTTTAATTTTTTTACGCGTAGGCATACGAGGAGTTTTTTACATTGAGTTTCTACATTGATCATGGTTCGAGATAATCGAAGAAGAAAGCCCGACATTGGTGAAGTTAGAATTGATTTTGACAGACTAAGTTTGCCAATACACTGAATCCGCCTATTCCAAGCAGTAAACCCAGCAAAAATAATTAGGAAAATTTGGCAAACCAGGCCCAGCTTCTAGTCATATGATTAACAATCGACTGAATAGTTTTTCCGCTTTAATATTTTTAAGAATCTTCCTTGGCTGTATATAGCCTTCTCACAAAATTTGATTTGAATTCAAATTTTAAATTAATATTTTTTTATAATTTTTTAACCTTGAGCACATTTTAATACAACAAGTTTTTGAATTGTTTTGTAACCGCTTTTGTAGACCGTAACTAAGATTAGGTAATAATTAATTGAGAAAACAATTCAGTTCCGCATAGCATTGAAAATTAAAACTTCTCTTATCAGCCAATGAAATAGACTTTGAACGTAGGCCGTTTGTGATTTATTAGCATTATTTTTTTTATTTTTTTATTTTTTTATATATATATATATATATATATATATATATAAAGATTTCTTTTTCTTCAAGCGTAATACGGCTCATAGCTATGCATTAAGTATTCAATAAATATTAAAGCAAGTAACACGCAGAGAGGTTTGAAAAGTAATTTAAAAAATATGTGTATTTAAAAAGAAAACACGCCCGCATATATTTTATGCAAATTTCAATATAAATATTTTCAAATAGATATATATATATATACATATATATATATATATATATATATGTATATCTGACAGACATACATCACATACATAGCTTCTATTGACATTTACAATATAAGAGATATAAGCGAAGTTGGAAATTATCAAGCAACGCAAAAATAGACATGTATTCGACTTAGATCGAATCGTTTTGATACCCTACGCATACATATGTTTTGGTTTGGATGTTATTGTTATTCTTATTATTATTATTATTGCAGAGCCAATCCCCACCGAGACTTAAAAAAGATCAATTGTAGTCGCTCATGCCCATCGGCCTCCAATTTTAGAATTCCTATGGATCCCGGCACTTTCTTGGGTGCGGAGGACCCTATTGTGTCTGAAGTTTTTACCAAACAAATTGTGTCTGATTACACAGAGGGTAGCGAAGATACCGATATTTTTTCAGGTGATACCTGAAGGAATTACGACCCGCATGGCAACTGATGAGATTCTTTTAGTTCGAGTAGCTTATGAGCGGTGCCGAACGATTTAATAAATCTCTTAGCTTGCCGTTGTCTTCCAATGGAAATCCGAATTTTTCTCCGCCCATTGCGATACAACACACTGATGTTAAAGAGGCACAAGAGTTTCATCGTCATTTAACATAACACTTGTCGTACCTTTCCACGGGGGAGATAAGTCCTTCATGTGTCATCTGAACAACAAGCATATCTCAGATACCGATTGATACGGATTCTGCAACGTGACGATTGCAATTTTCATTTCATATGAATGCGAAGCAGAATTGGATGCCAATTGTTTAGCGAATATTTCGTAACGCCAGACGCGGTATGATGCTACAAGCTAGGAAACCTGCTAAGATTTTCAAAAATCCTTAAGCCAGAGGGCTATGAGCGAGAACAAGTTCAGGTCGTGATAGGAATTGTCAGCAGAATTACTCGAACGTAAATACGTTGCCATTGTTTCTATTGCGTAACATAATCAACTTAAATCAATATATCCGGGAACACTTAACACAAAATATATTGAAGGAGTCTATGAAAACATAACTCATAATCCATCGTATGCTTTTATTTTCCCTCCGGCTTTGGTAAGCCAGTCAGCCACTAATGACATCTATTATGTTAAGGCTTTCACAAACTCCTACCTCAGCAATGGTCGAATAACTCTTTCGAGATAGCTACGGAAATTTATTAATTACATTGCTCGAGAAATTTTCGTCTTGACTGCAATGATGCTCAAAGTTTCCTTCCGCGGAACAGCCTACGATTTGATTGACTATTAGAGGCTTTTGAAAAACATTAAATTTGAACTTAGATCTGCTTTCCTTTGTGGGTAAACTTTTTAATTCATAATCAGGATATCGGAAGACTGATTGAACTGCACAGAGTCATTCTGCGCAAGATATATATATATATATATATATATATATATATATATAAATTTATTTCTCTATTTTTCAAATATTTAATGTTCTTGCTCTGGTGAGTATGAAAATTATTTTCATAATTGAATGAAAAATTAAGGGCGTTTTACTTTGCAGATAAGATGGAAGAGAAACTCGAACTATCCAATCCAATAATGATTGGATTGCTTGCCTTTATCTTTGTCGTTAATTATTAAAAAGCTATAAATTTTAATTAAAATATTTCTTTGTGTTATTATATATAAAAATAAAATATTATTCGAGTTTTAAGCGTGCAATTTGAATTCCTCATTATATGCTCTATGTTTGACTTCCTCTAGTGTATGGTGGTGGAAAATTTCTATTAAAACAAACAAAGAAAAAAAAAAAAAATTAACTAAAAATTCTAATTTTTTTTTTCTCTTTTAATATATTTTTCTGTGGCATTCGTTTTTCTTTTTTTTTTTTTCTTTTACATTTAAACTTGTTTAACAGTTGGTACATTTTTTGGTGTATTTTTATATACATTTTTATTTAACTTGTTTCTCTTAATTTTTCTACATAAACATACATTTTTTATTTTCATTTTTATTTTTATTTTCATTTTCTAAGAATAAATAAATTTATATATAACGCCTAATTGCCTTGTAATTGTTAAGCTTGTTAACATTTTTTGTTGCTTTCGATCGTCCACTTGTTTTTGGGAATGTCACCTTAAACAACATCAAGCAAATTGTACTTATTATCCGACTTGTAACACATTTACAAAAATTTTTTAAATATTATATAAAAACATTACTTCCCTTCACTTTTCGAACCCAGCACTTTTTCACTTCACCTAAACAAAGAAACTTTCAATTTTTGAATGCTAAGAAATGAAGCATTCGCAGACTATCAGTGAAAGCGCATTCCACATTCGCATTAACGGGTATGAATGAGACATAGATTAGCTTAGAGATTACTTTGCCAGATCATTTATTGGAAATTGAATGACAGTGAGGGGGAAACGAATGAATACACCTTCGAAATCAATTCACTAATAATTTTCATAATGTTTCTTACCTTAATTACTTTAATACAGGATTTTAAGGCCGTCATAAGCAGGCCTCATGCCTAGAAGAGCATTGCCGGCAAGTAAGTGACTTGACGTCCCGATTCTATGCAAAGATCATATGATATCCCTGCAATGCCTTTTTATATTAACTCTTTACAATTATTGTTAGGATTTACGGGGCCTTTCCTTCGCTTCGTTAAAACATTGCATTATAACTACCCTAGAACCGGGCTCCGCATAACTCCACGCTTAGAAGCAAAGTTCAATGTCGAGTAAATTGATCAGCTTTACGTTTATCGTTGTATTATTGCTCGCTAGTAAGGTTGTCGGTGTATCAGTCCAGCATTAAGTGATGATTTAAGTACATTTGGACAGACGTCTTTCCATTAAACTTTGTTAATGCCAGAGTACTGCAAGCTAAGTAATACCCTTAGGGCAGCATACGGAAGTATTATTACACTTGAATTGATGATAAAAACAAATCAGAAAATTATATTTGCCTATGGACTAGTCCTTCATATCCGCTACATATATTTTAAACTAAAATATATACAAATACTTATTATTGTACCTTTGCTTTCGAAGGCAGGGATTTTCTTAGCATATATTGGGCTGTAGGCATGTCCCTTGAGCGATTTTGCCCAATTTCAATATCCACTTGTTTTCTAACGAATCTGAGGCCAAGATCTGTTTTTCCACAGACATTACGCAGACAGACAGACGAACAGACAGACAGACTTGCATAAATCGACGCTGATGCCGAGTGACTGGAGCGTATTGCAAACGTTTTACCAAAATGAATATACGTCCATCCTTCCATGATGGGCGTTAAGACTTCTTTGACATCTAACAGCATTTTAGACCAGATTTATAATAAATATATCATATACTTAATTAATTTTTTTTTTTTTTTTTTTTTTTTTTTTTTTTTTTTTTTTGGAAAGGGTAATGTTAAAAGAATGGATAGACGGAGTAACAACTTACATATTTAGCTTATTGATATTGATAAGTTTTGTATATGTCCAGATATCTTTATTACTCTTTTATTAATAATAACCTAACGCAGTATGAGTAGAATTAAAGTAGGCCAGTCGAACTTCTTAACAGCACGACGATTGTGCCAAAGCCTCTGAAAATTTTAGCATATTAATTTTCCTATTCGGCTAACACCCTATCGTGCCAAATCATCGTACTCAACATTTCATTTTTCTATAGGGCTTTTTAAGAAGGCATCAAATATTCATATGACTATTCGTAGAATGCCATAGAATGAAATGATTCAGATCTTTATTTTGCTATCGTTAAACCCTATTTTGTCTCTTAATAATTGATAACCAAGTGCACATAATCTCAATTCATGTCCTTTACTTTATATAATACAATGGTAAACGATAAACTGCTTTTTTTTTAAGTCCTTGTTGTAACATCTTTAAGACTGTAGCGAATGGCTCTTCTTCTTCTAACGCAAAACTTTTTAGTTTACCGATTAACAAACAATACCGTAACAATGTAAATTCACAGTATGCGTCATGCGAAATGTCTCACGACTTTTCCGATAATCGCACAGCAATCTTTTTAATATCGTTATTACAAGCTGCTGCTGCAAGCAGCTGACATTTGAAAAAAAAAAAAATAATAATAATAATAATAATAATAATAATAATGAAATTATTATTAATACTTGCATAAAAAAATGACAATATCTAACTTTTCACGTTAAAGGCAAAATTGTTTAAAAGGGGGCGAAAACCAAAAAAAAAAAAACAGAAAGTAAAAGTATTGACGCTCAAGGAACAGTTCACGTAATATTTTCGCCCATTTTCTGGTTGCATTATGAGCGAGTTATTCGAATTAAATAATTTTTTATTAAAAAAAATTTATTATCTTAAATCTATTATAACATATTATTTAATATTATTGGGGACTGAATCCTAATATCCTTACTTAGTTAGCAAGTGACAATTCCCAAGTCGGCAAAAATTTCAAGTCATTTCGATCGATTTCGATACTCTACTTTCGTGATTTTCAAAACTATGGGAATATTGGAATTTCTTCTCTTCTTCCTTTTCGCGTTTCTCCTGACTTGCTGGCTTGCTGGCTAAGTTAAGTAAAAAAGATTCAAGATGAACACGGCTTTCCTTGTTTGAATCTTAACAAAGTTGGCAGTTAGAGATCAGAAGAAGAAGACATCAGAATCTTGTGTGTTGATTAAAAATTGGATTCTTTTGGGAAAAGATGCGGATTAAAATGAGCATTCGCTTGAAAAGTGTTATGAAAACTCTTTTCTATTGAAAACAACAATTTGTCGATAGTTGCATTGATTTTAAACGTGCAACGATAATGCATCGAACACCGTAGCCGTCAGACAGCGAGAATGCTGTGCTAGAAAACATCAAAAAGTTGCTTCACACCTTTTCTTGATAATAGAAAAGTGCAGTTACAAGAGACAGCTGGCAACCTGAAATGGCCGCGCACTCGCACAACGAAGCTGTTTACTCATCACATAGCAAGTCGATGGCCACAATGTTGGAAAGTTGCATGAACTGAACTTTAAGTTGCAGTTCCAAACACTCTAGATCCGGCCCCTTAGCGATTGTTACCTATGTGCTAATCTCGACAGCATGCTCTTGAGGAAAAGGATTCGATCTAATCATACAGCTACTGCGGAATCTAAAGCGAACGGACCTTGAAAGGTAACGAAATATTAAGGAAGCTGTGTGCCTGCATTATCACTCCTAAAAGAGGATTTGTCCTCGAATGAAGTCGAATTTCAAAAAAAAAAAAAAAAAAAAAAAAATTACTTTACTACTCAGTCCCGAGAATTATTGATCGATTTATTATACGGTTACTATTTATAAGGCTATCGTATATTTCATCTATAGGCAAGAACTCAATTACCATAATATACTCTAATAATGTTCCCTGAATATCATCCAGTGACCTTTAGCTAAATTCTTGAGCTTATGAAGTCCTGGTTGTTCGTCAACATGTCCTTGCAATGATACGTGTCGTACAGGAAGGCATTCTTATGGACTTGTAGTTCAATTTTTATCGTAGACTTGCTTGTTTGTAGACAAGTACGGCTTTGTTATCCTTTCCGCCAAACATTTGCAATGCATATCAATAATTAGTGCAGACCCTATAAAGTACATACAGAACTTGGAAGGATTAATACCCGCAATCGATTTAGGTATCTGTCTGTCTATCTATTTATTTATTGTAAACACACAACTTCGTCTGTTTGTCAAGTCACAATGTTCTCTTCATAGCTAACAAGGGTCTAATCAAAGTTCTGGAGCTGTTGCTCTAACCCTTTAAGTCGAAATAAAATCTTTGTTTTATATTGTGAAGTTACCTTAGTTGGATCCAGGGGTTCATTTAAAGTTAGCAAAGAACCATAAGATACCATAACTAAGGTAAAGCGCGTAAGTATTGTTTTCAATTTGTACAATCATCTATGATTGTCTACAAAAAACATTTTATTATATAACACGATATGTACGATATACGATATACAAATTCTGCATGTAGCTCGTCTTTATCTGGCAATCAGATATCTCATATATAAACTAATGCTGGGTATTGATCGATTCGATGCAAGACGCAAAATACTTTGTTTCGTTTTTTTTTTTTTTTATTTTTTGAATTATGTCCGTAAAGTTTCTTAACTTAAGAGTTGAAAAAAAACAAACGAAAACACAAAAAACAAAGAGTTTCTTGTGTCTCCTTTATGCTCTAGAGTATTACAGATGTCTGTTTGTACGTCTGTCTATCTATCTATCTGTTTGTCTGTCTGTCTGTCTGTCTATAATAATTTTTGGTTATTTAATATTTTTCTCTTTGTTTTTCGATAAAAATTTTTTTTCCTTAGACAACAACAGGTTTTTCTGCAGTTTTGTTTGTTTTTGTTTTTTTAAGTGTTATTACACTTATGATTTTTTTTTTTTTTTCTTTATTTTTTGTTGTTTGAAAAAAATCCACAACACAAAAAATTGCTTGTTTGGTGGTTATTTAATTAAATTGGGAATTATGAAGTTGTACTGTGCGTACAAAACTGTGTGTGGGTTGTTGTTGCTATTGACGTTTTTATTTTTTTATTTATTTTTTTTTGTTTTATTTGGTTATATTCATTTATTTATTAATTTTTTTTCTTTCTTGTATCTTAAAATAATTTTCTGTTATTTATGAGAAGTAAAATACGATATACAAGCAAAATATAATTGTGCACATATTTGGAATAGTATTGAAAGTGTAATTTTAACACTTTGATAGATAATACTTTTTATTATTGCTGTTGTTGTTATTGTCTTTATTGGTGTATATATCATATTAAGAGGAAAATAATAGATAAATGAATGCATATAAAAATGTCAACGTTTAACTGGCTTAAATAATTTCATCTCTTAATGAGGACCGCAAGAAGAGGAAAAAATCTATTCATTTTTTTTTTTTTTTTTTTTTTTTTTTTTTTAATAAGAAAATCTTGTGCATCTTGAAGCTAAATCTACCATTGACAGGCTCATATATACGATATTTAAGTTTTTACTACTTTAGTTACGCTACAAAGCTGGCTGGTATGACTAAAGCACCACTCAAAACGTTCACTGCAAAGTCAGGTATGGGCTCAAAAAAAAAAAAAAAATTGATTGCATTTTACCCTTTTGCGATAGATTTAGAAGCCGAAATCAATTATTTGGAGTAATAACTACGACAATTACGATATAAGAAAAATGCTTTTTGAACGAAGAATCGATTTAGCGATCGATTTCCTTTTTAGTATCCGAACATCTCGAAATGTCAGCGTTGTCCGCTTCATAAAAATCTTCAAAGCGAATAAACATAATTGCTGGAAACAGTCATCGCAGATTAAACACAAAATTAAAAGCTCTTTCAAAATTAACGCCTTAAATGCGCTTTCGCAAAACAATATTTTCGAGCAGAAAAGAAAAGAAAAGATAAAGAAAAAATGACTCGATTGCCCTGAAAAGTTTTGGTTATTATCGCTTATAGAAAACCTACCTGTGATCTACGCCACAATTGCATAGCCGAGGGAATAATGTTCGCCTCTGCCAAGTCGTTATTCGCGGATTCGAATTTCATTGCGGTAGACCATATTTCGAGCTACTTGCAGTTCACTTGTTAGTACTTTAAGTGCAGAACTACTGTTCACTTTGAAATTTTCTATTACTCCTGACTCCTGATGTTTTTCGGTATATTGTTATAGTTAGCTTAAGACTTTAAATTTTGAATAGAAAGAAATAAATAAATGTAGCGGTAGGCTAAGGGAAACCAAGCACATAAAAATAGTTTATATTGCGAGGCCATTAATTACTTCTGCATTTCTTCTTCATTTTCTTCTTAAAATAGCTGAAAAGAAATTTTTGTTTACTTTGAAGCGTACACTTTCATAGGTGAAACCTTCGAATTTAATCAGTCTTATCATTGCTTTTACATATATATTCAGAGAATAAAATGATATTATCTTTTAATAAGTGAGAAGCGTTACCTTACAACCTTCATTTTCCAAATTTATCCATACATTCAGTGCAAATAAATATAATAAGCGGCGGAAATTCCAAATTCTCAATTAGGTTAGAAGAAAATTGGATATAGGAAAATCGGCACACGTTCTGTGCACGAAGCGAACACTCTGCGCAGGAATATTTTTCAAAATACATTTACTTCGATGTTTGTGAAAATGCCCAGTAGAAATGCGCAATACAATAAGTGTTCGATGTCAAAATTTGATTGTGAAAAGCAAATGGACTCTTGTTCCCTGCTTTTGTGATATAAATTATGAGTCTGTCTGGCATGAAACACATGAGCAGTTCTCTGTAAATTAGGTCATTTAAAAATGAAATAATAATAATAATAATGATGATGATGAAAACATATGCTAAAACATTAACATGTGTGTTACAATAATATGTATGTGTATGAATGTGTATTGTCGTACAATGTTAAAGGAAATGCAATACGAACATTTATTACTCTCAACGAATGTCATCAGTAAAAATACACAAAAAACAAAAAACAAAAAAAGAAAAACAGAAAAAACGCATACTAAATTTGGTTGATATCAAAATTACTAGCTAATGGATGACGTAACGCAAATGTTGATATATAATATTATGTCAAGCGTCAATAATTTTCGGAACTCAAAAAAATATTTAGTTTTTTTTTTTTTTGAAAAATTCAATTTCATATAGCGTAGCCTTTTTGAATGACACGATCAGTACAAAGCTACCCCAAAAAATTTCGTTACTTTTTGTACGCAAGGATTTGTCGGCTCTTCCAAAATACGTCACAGTTTTCTTTTTCTTTTTTTTTGCTGCTCTTTTGAGATTGAGTAAGTAAGTATCAGACAACAATTTGAACTTCAATTTATGCAATATTGTCATAGTAGATCAAGCGATGCGAGGCCACGCGGTAGGTTTCCTCCACTGGAGTAAACAGCTTTTTCATGGCTAAATTGGCGAATACCCTGCTTTCTTGATATCTTCAGGCTGCCAGCTAACCTCTTGTAATTTTTGTGATCATTTATCTATTATCGAGAATAATTTTTTGCACCTTTTTGCACCTCTACTCTAGCATGATCATCGCTCACGGTGTTTAGCATAACCGCTCCCCGAACGATCACATTTGAAATCAACAAACTTTCGACAAATTGTTGTTTTTAACAGAGAAGAATTGCCATAAAAGTTTTACGAAAACCGATATTCACTCTAACCTGCATTTTTTCCGATGAGAACTCGGGATTTAACATAACACAAGAAATTCGGATTTTTCCACTGCTTTAAAAATGGCGAAAGTAGGATCACTAAAAGCACTAAAATAGATCGAAATGACTTGAGATTTTGACAAAAGAGAGAGAGAGAGAGAGAGAAAGAGAGAGAGAGAGAGAGATAGAGAGAGAGAGATTTTGACTGGTACTTCCTAATAAGAATATGTATGCTTTTCATTTAGACGATATGTACTTGCCACTCCCTAATAAATATCGTCACAAAAGCCAAGTATTATACGATGATTTATGTCAAAGAGTGAAGAAAGATTCATTGGCCTACGGAGATAGCTTACATTATAAGCACTTCCGATCCCGACTGAAACTGTTGATCCCGTTTGCTGCTAATAGCATGCGATTAATTCAGATCGCTCTCCTGTCAGCACATAATCCAAATGATAGATAGCTTTTTTAAATCTTGAAATGGGAAGAGAGATAGAGAACGAGAGAGAGGGAGTGATGAAGGAAGGAAGCTTTCGAGAGTCCGAAATTTTCTCTCATGTTTATTGCATTTCCTTCCTTCCGATGATCAATTTTCTCGATTGAAAGTTTAAGTGCTTTCTGAAGAAACATACTTCGAAAATGTAATAAAAATTGAAATAAATTCAAGAAAAAAAGTTACATTTAGAGGAGTTTACGATCGGACTAGGCCTCAATGAGACCCTAAACTACATCGCTTAGCGGAATCTAAATTTCGGAATTTACTTAGAGTTGGGAATTTTGTCCATAAAAAAAAAAATGTGTTTCCGGAAATGTGTTTACGATCGGACTACGCTTCAATGAGACTCTAAACTACATCGCTTAGCGGAATCTAAATTTCGGAATTTACTTAGAGTTGAGAACTTTGTCCGTAAAAAAAAAATGTGTTTCCGGAAATGTGTTTACGATCGGACTAGGCCTCAATGAGACCGTAAACTACATCGCTTAGCGGAATCTAAATTTCGGAATTTTGGTAATTTTGTCCGTAAAAAAAAAATGTGTTTCCGGAAATGTGTTTACGACTGGACTAGGCGTCAATGAGACCCTAAACTACATCGCTTAGCGGAATCTAAATTTCGGAATTTACTTAGAGTTGGGAATTTTGTCCGTAAAAAAAACATGTGTTTTCGGAAAAGTCCTTGGAAGCTGAAAGATAGAGCAATACGGTCTAAATTTCATTTAATAAATTTTTTACATCAAGTCTAGATCTTGTTGCGACATGAAAAATTTACTTCATATGTTCAGTTGATCAGAGCAGAAGTGCGGTGAAGCAAATCTTTCAGCCAAGCGCTAAACATAGGCAGATGGCCAAGCAGGCAGGTAGTCTTAAATTGACATAGAAAACGATCCAGCAAGTGATTTGGAAGGGATGAGTTATTATATTACTAAAAAGAGTCTATCTTTAAACGTATTTGGAGTTTGCTTAAATCCGCACAAGTCTATAACAAATGTTATGATGTATAATATGCGTATAAATTAACCGAAAACTGAAGACGAACACAACTTCAGATAAAAAGTATTGTGGTTTCTCTTTTTATATACGAGTTTGACGTTATCACCTTAGGCAACCGTTTTATGCAGAGGGCTGCAACTTTGTTTGCCTTTTTTTATTATTATTATTTTTTTTTTATTTTTTTTGCCTATTATACAACCAACCATTCGGACTTTAATTTAAGATGAAAGACACAATGCATTGAACTGCCTTATCATTAAGATATTTTATTACCAAGAAAACTTGCAAATTTTTCCGTCTGTATAAAGCAACTCAGTCAATGAATATTTTAGTTGCTGCAACAATTTCCATAAAATACAAGAAATTTTTAAATAAAAAAAAAAACAAAAAAAAAGAAATTCATAAAATTTTATTTAAACAAATTATCAAAATTGAATACGAGAATTGCTTGTTAAAAATTCCCAATAATTTTATGTCATTTTTGGCAAAAAATTATATACAACAGCGAAATATTTCAAAGATAAAATTATATACTATTAAGTGCTACTACACAGACGCTAAACGGCTGCCATAAGCAGTAAATGAAACACAAAAAAAAAAAAAATACAAAAATACAAAAAAAAAAATTTGATACATGAAAATATGAAATTTTTTAATGTTTACGTATTTATACATAAGTATAGTGACTCTATATGTATGCGCATATATATAAATGTATATATATATATATATATGTTTATATATTTTGTAATCAAACTAAATTATCGCGGAAAGGTTTAATTAAAAAAAAACGAAAAAAATGAATAAATAAATAAATAAAAAAATGTTGATGATAATAATGATAAATTGTTATGCATAATTATTAATTTGAGAAATTGCTGTTCATTTTGCATTGTCTTTACTTATTTACGCAAAAAATAAAATTTATAAATTTTTTTTCTTGTTTGAAGAAAATGTTAAACGAAAACGTTCGCCACGTTCGTCACTTATTAACATAGAAGCCATTTATACCCTACACCTTTTGTGATACGTGATGCATTAAGTTTGTCCGAATGAATATAATAAGCATAAGGATCCTAATAATAATTGGAATAATTTTCCGAATCGATTTAAGCTTTTCCGCCTTTCTGTGAAAAGTTTGAATAGTTTCAAGCAATTTTTTGCAGCCCGTTCCGTATAATCGTTTCTAGAACAACTAAACTCTCGTATGGCAAAAAGCCCTAATTTGCAGTATTACGTAGTGAATATTGATCTGTATAGAGTAATTTGATATAAAAAAACCCTCATATCAAGTTTGCACATAGTCGACCTATTGTTTGAAGGTCATCTCGTATAAGGGGATTTTCATGAAAAAATAAACCCTCATATCACCTTTTTTAGATCAGTTGACAACAATAATTTGATATAGAAAATTAATTGCATCAGTTTCGGATCACATAGACCTATTTTGTAGATTCCATCATATATTAGCGTCTTGGTGAGAAGTAAACCTTTCGGTGACAATCTTCAGTTTTCTATAACGAAAATAGGTTAAGAATAATAAAACCTTTAATAAGAAACACCACATGGTGTTGTGGGTCCTCCCATAAAACGGCCTTTGGGAAGGCAGGGATAACTTTTAATGTATTATCAAGGAAATGAGTAGTTGCCCTTGCCCGGGTGTAATGTTTTTACTTGCTATACAGTTATAGAGCAGCAAGCTGTTGTTTAATTTATATTAAACAAGAATAAGCATCAAACATTTCACAACATATATATATATATATATGTGTAAATATATATATATTTATATTTATGACATAATCTTAATAGTCGAAAGATGAAGATTACTCCCACTTTACGTGTTTATGTAGCCATTCATTCATCTAGGCACTCGATCGTTCGTCCGATTGCCGATATGTCGCTCAGCTGTCAGTCTTCGCAAATGCCCCAAAGGTATATGTGATACAAGCTGTGCTTGGAAAAGCTTTCAACTTGTCGGTTACCATTTCCCCTACAAAAGCCCAAAACAAAAAAAAAAGAAAAAGAACAATAATATCCCGAAATATGCCGAGATATGTTAACAATAAAGCGTTTAATTTACACATATATACGTTGTACAGGCTGCATATGTAGGAAAATTCTAAGCGACCAACGTTTGATGAAGTGATTGAAAAACTTTCTACAGCCACTCCCTTTAAAATTCTCATTCCAAATTATTATTGTTGTAGCAGCAGAATAGTTGGACTGCTTTCCCTAAAGTACTACAAGGAAATGTCAATCAAGGACTCGATATTGGTAGATATTAGTGGAGTCTTCAGTCCAGAAAAGGCGATTAAAAGAGTGAATAAAATTAAGTTTATTCCAAAGCAAGGCAAACTGTAATTGATTGCACGGTCGTAGTATGCACCGAAGTGCGGCGCTCAAGGTCGCAAGCAAATGTTCACACCTGAGGAGCCGGCTCCTCAAGTCCAAAGCAGATATTCTTACTTCGGTTAGAATTTATTTGTAAGAGTGATTTCCATAGTCGACTGGGAAAAGATAATGGCACGGTCTACGTTGAAAGCTTTCCACCACTTTCGTGCTATGTCGCGATAGAGTTTTGGTAGTATTTTTAACGACTTCTTCCGGTGCCGTTTTTCATTTTGATCGCAACGCTGCAACGCAAGTTCGTGTAATATGCGCCGTTAATTGCGAAATACAGGCGAATAGTTAAAATTGACGCTTCGGCCTGTAGATGGAAGTGTCTTGGTCTAGTTTGGAAGCGATATTTCTTTTTCATCCCCTTGCGTTGATTGCTCAGACGTGAAGTGATGCAATGTTTATGGTTATGAAGGGACATAGAAACTTAACCTTGTTCCCTGGGATACTCGGCAATCATCTAACTAAACACTGAAGTATTGTCACGACGCTGTGTGCTTGCCGTTGCAGTCAACCCGACACGAGCCTTCTGCACAACTTTTTCATGTCTAAACCGCCAGTTACTATGTAAAGAACAGCGTCTTTTGACACGTCTACTGTCCACCTGTTAGGTCGTGCACTTTCAATCGTCGCCGTTGACGTCTTATCACGTTTCATCATCTCTGACATTATCATCTTATTCGCTTCGTCACTACAAATTTTGTCTTTTTGTCGCGCGCATTCAATGGGTGGAGGTGGCCAAGTAACTAGGTTTAGTTAAATTGAAATCCTTATCAAATAGCGCGATGACGAATTTCTCCCTTCACTCATGACGACTGTCAAACAAATACTTAGAAAAGATAGCGCCTTCGAACGTCTCCATTGTGAACGTTAGACAACATTCAACTTTCGATTGCTGAATATCAAGATCAGCATTTCCGTAAGGAATGAATATAGAAACTTGGAGGGCGTGGATTGTGGTAGAAATATTTAACAAAAAACAAAATGTTGTTAATCCATTTTCTCGAGTATAATGAAATGTCTACAAGTATCGTCCGAAAGATAATTATTTAATAATCATTTTATTTTATATCGATGTGCACATGTGTACGTTAGTGTCACTAATTAAATAACAAACTCAATGTATCCCCATCTTCTGGGAGTGTACACATAACAAGCATAAAACAGCATTAGTGTAATGCGAAACAAATCGATTTGTTTAACATAACAATAAATCAAACACACCCAATAAATTTACGTCGCATTTCAAGTATACAAAATAACCGTTTGAAGCACACACAAAAACAAATTGAACTAATTTTCCTATATACTTACTAAAATTTATTGGAAATAAACATTCACATACATACATACATACATACATACACATACTATCTGGCACACATGAGTTAGACATTTTATTAGAAAAGCAGCAGCAGCAGCAGCAGCAGCAGCAACAACAGGCAACAACAGGCAACAACAGGCAACAGCAGGCAACAGTAAGCAGCAAGCAGCACCAGCACCGGCAAAATGTTTACATAGCATACATATTATGTACGTTAGTCAACACTTTCAATTTTTATGTAAAATCCATAATAAATTTTAAGTTGAGTTATAGCTAATGCAGGGAAACTTCCAAGTGTACAAGTGTATAAAGTATTAAGGTCAATAGGTGAATAATATAAACAATTTAAACTTGCATGCACAGTACGATTGGTTTGATGCGTTTCTAATCAAGGGTAACAAGTCTCACCTCTTTTATGCCCACATAGTGGGGACTTTTCTTTTACCTTCCTTTTTAAAAGTTTTCATAAAGCATTTTATTTGCATCAATCTGTTGTAAAAGTGGAATAAAAATGTAAATTGATTTTAATATTCGGCAAAAGTTCTAAAGAATACAACTGCACTCTAATAGCCTTCTTCATAAAAGTTCTAATCAGTGAGTGAAACCGATTAGGCAAAGATATGTTCGGTAACAGGAAATTTTCCTATGAGGGGAAAGTTCATATCTCTTCTTCTTCTTAATGTTCTGCTCTCTAGTCTTTCGTGAAATGACTTTTACAATGGCTACCTTTCCCTTTTCACTTGAATTCTTGGCCATCTCTTTTTTATTCCCTACCTTCAATTTTTTTAATTTTTTTAAAGTTTTTTTTCCATTTTTTTTTTTTTTTTTGTTTCACTTGAACTAACAAAATGCCCCATAGACTAAAATAAAGAACTACAGTGGATAAGGATCAGGAGCGCAGTAGGCCCTGAGAAAAAGCGCAGACCCTCTAAAGGCGTATCGTTTTTTATCGTCTTAAAATTGGGTCACCCTGCCAATAGAAACGATTCCATTTAAGGGATACGTAGAAAGTTTAAAACACTTTTAGTCAGGTCTTCCGTCCTGTCATAACTGTTATCCGAAATACCTTTAGTCACCATCTTTAGTCAGGTCTTCCGTCCTGTCATAACTGTTATCCGAAATAATACGAAAAGCTTGGATTTCTGAGTACTGAGCGATACGTTATCTTGCCTTCGATGAAGTTGGTAAACGAATTTAATATTGCAGTTTTTCACCAACTTCAACGTTCACATTCTGTGTCTGCATCGAAATGCATTGAAATACTTAATGATATCCATATAGTCAGCGTTTATTTTCCAGTCATTGAATGGAAAACATTTATGGATTCAATAAGAGATGAAATCAGGGTTCTACAAACCAAGATTATAGTTTGATATAAACACATACACACGCGCACACACACATACACACACATACGTACAAATGTAATTTTAAAGAAATCTCTTAAGATGAAAAGTTTGTAAGAAGATTATACGAAAGTGTCAGAGACTAGTAAAGTTTTTCTTTATCTTCGTTTTGAAAAAAATACAAGTGAATACGAAAAGCCTGCAATTTGCAATGATCTAGGGAGAGGGAGTGTGAGCCTGCTGGATGTGTTGCCCAATCGGTAAGTTTCATGCCTTCATCGACTGAGCTCTCATCGTAAGCTGCCATCAAGTACGGACAAATCGTATTGAGATTTGAATTCGAAGCGAACACTGACTTTGCCGTCGTATATTTTTCGTTTTCCAAGCTTAAAATATGGGTCATGCGGTTGCTATCACCACTATGCCGTATATATTGGATAATGAGAAAATTATATTTCACTTCGTAACGAATTTTGAATACTCATTATGTTTAAGCGATTTTGACTTTGAAAATACATTTTTTAAAAACTCAATAAATATTTAGAAGAAATTTGGGGATCAGAGAGATATATGCTACAGATTTTAACTTAGTAAAATAATATTTGTGAAATTTGGGCTTTTCTCTTAGCGAGACACACTGCTCTTACCATTTTTTTTTTTTTTTTTTTTTCTTTTATTTGATCAACCAATGATATGAAATTTGATAAAAGTTTTCATCCTCGACGTTTGTTTCCGCCAAAAGCAAGTTACGCCTTTTTTAATCGACCGATATGATGATGTCAGTCTGTGTTCTTTATAAAATTACGCCATTTCGTTATAATTTCAATGGTTTTTTTTTTTTAATGACCCTCCAGCCCCTCAAATGATGTTCCCTATCCGTCTAAGCACGTGCGGTGGATTTCAAGAAGCATTGATTTTTGAAATCTTACGCTGATTTCAATGTTAAGCTAGTTGTATGTGCATATGTATACATATATACATAGGAATATATATATGTATATATATATGTATATATAGCGTGTATTTCTTAATGTTACAAAGGAGATGATAAATCTACTTTATGTGAGTTTACGATGATCTATGTGGATGTATACAAACATAACTTTATATCATTTCTATTTATTTATTTGGATTCGTTCAATACTTAGCAGCATATGTTCATAATTACTTGACATGATAAACGGAAATGAAATTCAACATACGCATGCATTAATAATTACATTTGTTTTTTTTATTTTTTTTTTTTTCTTCTAGTTTCGTTTAAAAATTAACGTCAAAATGCATCAAGGTTAATATTGATTGAACAAGAGCTGTTTTTTTGTTTTTGTTTTTGGCCTGATAACCTTTAACACTGCGTTGCTTGAATTTAGATTAATTTAATGTCTTAATATATATTGTGGCATATAAGGTTGTTTTGTTTTTTTTTTTTCAGAAAAGAAAGAAAAGGTCTTTTAAGTCAGTTTTATGTGATAGACTTCTCTAATCATTACCGAACGAAGTGGATCGACATATTACTTTTGTTATTCCATTTGCGACGCTTAGGGCCATATTCTTAGGTTAACTTATTTGCGATTGACATTTACGAAGACCTTTAGATGTATTTTGCTGAGTAGTGAACTTCATTAAGGTAATGAGAAAATAGATATGAGCCGGTCGTGCATAGTTTTGCAACCGCTGCATATTAACAGACTTGAAATGATCGGAAGCTTTCATGAAGACTCTCAATAAATTCGCCATTGAAAAACTTGATTTGAAATGATCGAAAGCTTTCATGAAGACTCTCAATAAACTCGCCATTGAATAATTGATTTGGTTTTAAGTAAATTAAGAAAACACACCTTTGATTAAAATTTGAATTAGATTTTTTTTTTCAATATATTGTTTGAATGTTGCTCTTATTTATGGACGCATGCACAGAACATAGTTGTAGAGCGTATAGAAATTGTTAAAATTTGTAACGAGAACAATGAACCCACGGTTACGTTCCGTGCAAGTGAGATGATGAAGCTCATACTTCTTCGTAGATAAGGATTATTTCGCTTTTGGTGTAAAGAAAGGACATCTGATGCTCCTAAAGGACTTTTAGGGGTACAAAAATAACTTATGTTTTATTTGTTAAGGACGAGTGAGAAGCAAGCAACAAACTCCGTCGACTTGTCAAATCGAAACTGTTACGGAATCGTTTTTTCTTAGTTCAACTGTTTTTGCTGAAGTTCATCTTCAGGTTTCCCCCCTTTTAAGCTCATCGTTCTTCACTATTCAATTTATTAATGAAATCTAAAATTTAACTTTCTTTTATATATATATATATATATGTATTTTTTATTTTGTTATCATCCACATACATATTTACATATATGTTGGTTTCTTTATTTTTACTTCTCAAGCCATATGCTTTTGCTTATGTCTACCATGATTTCCTTATTTTTTCTTTCCTAAACGATATGGTAGCGTAGCCTCTCATTCTCCACTTGGGATTTATTTATCCGAAAGACGCATCATTCTGGACGCGGCATTAAAACGATACTCCTAATAGTAGGTATTTAAGATTCGACTTGAAGATGTTATAAGCTTTTCAAGTGTATTAAGTGTTGTTGTTGCTTGCTGAGAAATACTGCTGCAGCAAAAGAAAAAATTGTGAAAAACATTAGCACCTAATCAACTGATGCTGATGGGTTGTAAATATTATAGCATAAGATATTTTAGCAATTTTTTTTAAAGAAGCGAAAAATATCATTTTACTATAATTGCAAAGAAATCCGATCTGCGGAATTGAAAATACATGATTTCTTAACAGACGACTTTTCAATTATTTGTAAATTTAAGAACTCCAACGTGCACGTAGAAGAACCGAAATAGAGGTGGCCAAGTATTCTCAGAATTTTGTGTTGATCAAGAATACGTGTTCTTTTGTAGTTGTTGTTTTAGCTTTACACTTAAACGAAAAAAAAAAAAAAAAAAAAAAATATGTCGTTCCGAGTCCAAATATAATATATTTAAGATATATAATCGGACAAAGCTGACATTTACATGTGCCTTACACCACCTCGTTTAACGGAATTCCTGAAAACCTGTCTTCGTCACAATATACCAAAAAGTACATGACGCGGTTTTCTTTTCATAATCACCCACATGTGGGAATTGATCCGAAACACAAACCTATTCAGTCTATATTTAGTACAGGACATCAAACATCAAGTACAATAAGTACATCATCGTCTCACTTTTTTAAAACAACTTTCAGTGCCAAATATCATCAATTAGTCGTTTTTGCCATTGTAAAGGTTTGTAGCAATATTTGTATGGGTGGGGCTTCGAAATGCTATTTTTCGCTGACCGATAATGATTTTTGCAAAATAAGGCGTTACATAGGCCGCTCTAATCTAATGCATAGCTTGTCTTGTCTAGAGGCACACCTTTCGTTTTACTTTTCTGCTTAGGTTTGAGTGCTTTGTCTTTACGCCCCACCATACCAAAAAGAAGCAGCAGAGACCCAGTAAAATATATATATTCTTGATCAGAATCAAATTCTGAATTGATTTAAGCATGTTCGTCTGTCCGTCTGTCCGTCTACCTGTGTGACATTTTGCTGGCCGCAAAAATGATGCTATCGACTATGAATTTGAAGTTTTGCTGCTCACACTAACTTCAAGATGATTGGAGTTCTCTTATTAAACATTTACAGGAATCTATGGAAAATACTTTCTAAAGGAGAACTTGAAGAAGCATTTGCACTCCTTGCGAAACTGAATTGCGAGGATAAGGAAGATAAATTTGTTTTTGTGTACAGTGACTACATATGCAGGAAAACTGTATTTGATTAAAAATATTAACCGTTTAGTAGCAAAAACGGAAGTGCCCACCAGATCATGTTGAATTTTATAAAACTGTTTCGGTTTACTTTCTTTCTTTATTTTTACATAGGAAAGAGAAATAAAGGAAGAAAAAGCATTCGATAAATGAATACATTTATCGAATATTTTTCGAGTCTATATCTTTTCTGTTCTCTATCTTATACCACTTGTAGTATAAGAGTCTACTAAGTTTGTGCGGATGTATGCAATAGGCCCAACTTTTATTATATCGGACGATTTAGAGTCACTTTGCGTAAGGATCTAAGCTTGTTTGTCCATCTGTCCATTTGCATCTCCGTCTTGTTTTCTTATGTTTAACCTAGAGATCGCAATTTTTCGACTCGAAGAGACCCAAGAACGTACCCTATTAAAAATGATTCGGATCGGACCAGTTTTTCCACCACTTACCGCATAAAGTCTTGTTTTGAAAAGAAACTAAACCAAGTGTTGCACGGTTTTTTTCAATGGTGGACGGTGTCCCAGTAAAGGGCTTTTATTTTTCTTAATTTAATGGAATAAAACAATTAATTAATAATAATTATGTATGTTTTTCTTTGCAGGTACGTTTTGGTTTAAAAAATATGAAATTTAAAAAAACAGAAACATATATATTTTGCTCGTAAGTATCACTAAGTAAACACTTTAAAATTAACCATTTAAAGTTAATTTTTTTTTTTTTCCTTTTTTTTTTTTTTTTTTTTTCGTTTTTATATATGCAAAATGCGTAAAATAAAAAAAAAAAAAAAAAAAAAATTTTGTCTGTCTAAAATATTCGCCACTATTTATAAAGATTATTTTCATTTCGCATTACAGGGCATTAATATGAGTTATATCGTATACAGTCACGCTTGCATACAACGAATTCACTCATAATGATGTTCTACATATTTTTTTGTAATTTATGCGTGAAATGTATTTCCTTATGGGTGCGTTCGTATGCAGCACTTTTTCTTTTCTTTTTCTCTTTAAAGTCCAACGTCAAACCACATAATGAGTATTTATTCTTTGCATTCATTGCTGGGGCTAAGTGAAAAAGTTTTCCTATTTATAAACAAAGCATTTCTTTTATTTTAGTATATCGCATACAGACATACATAACATATACACCAATATGTACATATACAATAATACAATAATGTATGTAAGGACGCATAAACTTAGATGACTGGTGAAATGAAATTCTTTTTGAAAGCATTAACTATATGTGATATAGCAAAGCATATATAATTTATAGCATTTGTTTATATTTTATAAAATTCTTTAAATATTTTTCGATGTTGCTTGCTACACGTACTCATCAATGAGTATGTAACGCTTCTTCAATTTGTTTATTTATTTAGGCCCATAGAAATATGAATCGGAAATCTCTCTTGCACGGGACACCTGCTTTTTTTTTTTTTTTTTTATATATAGCCTTAGTACTAGTACTATGTCTTATGCGTACAACCATGATTATCGCTTAGCTTGCCTAAGCACGCATCCTACGAACGCACCTCTATCGAAGGATGTCTCTTGTCATTTGCTAATCCATTTTTCTGTTGCGTTTACTGAATGTATTGAGATGACATTTTTCACTGAATTTGGTCGAAGAGTTCTTAAAAACACATACATACACACACACACACGCACGCATACGCACACATAGAGCTACAGTACTCTTCACCATCGTCTGATTACACGCTTCTAACTTTGTGCTGTAAGTCTTTTCTCTTCTTTTACTCATTTTTAGAATACCGGTGATGAGTATAAGAGATGCGCTCACGATCGAATATAATTTTCGTACTTGTGAGTGTTTGGTTATATTCTTGTGACAAACCTGTATGCATCGACAATATCTCAAGTCAATAAACGAATATGACAAGATTTTTTCGTTACCCACCGCTTTATTAATCGAAATCATTTTTACGTTGCACATTTACTTGCCTTTGGCCATTACATGTGTACAAATGTTCGCTTATTAAGCCGCAAGCGTCCATTTGGTGCATTACGAAATGTGATAGATATGTGGATGTGAACATAGGAGGAAAGCATTTGGTTTGTCGCTTAGGTCTGCGATAGTGACCTTTTTGATATAAAACGGCAAATAGAGGGACGGACATTGCTCAAAAATACATATACTTCATTGAGTTGCTACATAGATGTACACAATAATTACTATATAATTACTATACTCAACCATACCCTCGCTCTATGATCTAACCAAATTTTAATACCACGGACTTGAAACCTAATTGCGTTTCACATTATTTTCATATTCCGGAAAAATACTCGTATTGCTTTCATTACACTTGAGAGTGGACTGGAGCTGTTAAAAAATCATAACAATGCTTAAATTTAAAGTGTAAATATTTTTCTCCTTTTTTGTGTTTTAAAAGATAACATATACAGCGACCCACATCTGTTTCAATAATTTTGCCGAATTTGAAATTTTTCTTTTCACCTTTAACTTTAACAACTTGGAATGGAATTGTTCAACTTGAAATGCCTACCGTATGGTTTAGTGGTTACACTGCCTCGCCGTTAACCGTAAACATAAAACAAAGTGCGAACGGCTTTCAAATCGCCCAGGCCTCCGAAGGACCCTTCAGATGCTCTATAAAATATATATATATTCCCGGTCTATATTAAATTCCGAATCGTTTTAGACGTGCCCGTCTGTCCATCTGTGCGATGTGCGTGATAAACACTTTCCTGATCTCGAAAATGAAAAAATTCACATTACATTTATCAGAAACGGTGAAAGGTCTTGCGGAAAACTTAGGTTCGATTGCTGGTGCAATAACCACTTCTACTTTTTTTCATACCAAACGCGTGCGTTATACATTCTTAGTCAGTATCAAATTCTGAACCGATCGAAGCCTGTCGGTCTATCCGTGCGTCCCTTCTGCCCATCGAAACCTTTCGCTCGGTTCTAGGCTTCAATGTTGAAAGCTCTTGCTCGCAAATTAAAATTTGAAAAAGATCATATCGGTCAAAAGACACGTCGGCCTGAGAATACCTCCCCTTTTCGAAAGCGAAAAAATGTAATGTTTTGCTTATAACTCGCAAGAATCCTACCTATAAATATTTCCCGCATATTCTATGGGTTATCCCGCAGTACATTCTTTTTTTTCATATGACCGATCGCTCAGGCGACGTCTCCTATTTGCGTAACGCGGTGACGGTCCGAAACAAGTGAGGAAAGAGATAGAAAGAAAGAAATAGTAAGATGGCGGTCACAACCTAGTAAGTGTGTGCCGAATCCGTAATCGGATCAACGCCTGAGTACTCGCTATAGCTAGTAAACTCTACCGTACTGTGGTTTCAACACCCACATGGTAGTCGCGATTCTTACCTACTTGGCTGCTTATGGGGATAAATGTACAAAAAGAGAGAACATCGATCACGCCCATTCGATATTACAAAGTATCAGTGCTTCATGTTTTCGAAATTTTTGTTAAAACAACGGATGCGCCCCTTGCCGAACATAATGTTCTTCTTCTTCTTCCTTGTTTGGTATAAAAGCATCTTAATGGGTTCACTCAATTGCCTTAAGTCGCCATAGGGTTATTCGATTCAGATAAGATAATTGTATGCATATTTACATATATATATATATATATATATATGTATATAAACGATGCATATAGAAAAGTCATCCTGAGGCGATTACAGAATATTTTTTATATCACATTTTGTCACTTGATTTTGAGAGAAATATTCCCATCAATATTAATTGTTGTCATTTTAGAAAAAGAAGCACTTAATCATCTTACTTGGGCTTATTATCCGCTTCACGTTTTACGAGGTACATGATATTAGAGATTCCAACCCAGAGCGGACAGTATATACGCTCTTTTGTTTATTTATTTATTTTTTTTTTTTTGTGTTCTTTCTATAAGTTAACTTTAGCATATATTAACCAGAATTGCTTATCGTTAAAACCCTTATCGTTAGGACTGTCAATTTTCGAAAATCAATTTACATTTTCCTGTAATTAATCATGTTACGAGCGAGAAGAGAGAACTTGTTTTCTTAAGCCTTTTAAATTTATGCATAATGCTCTCTTCTATTATATACTGACTTATACAATAGTTGTTAAAAAAGAGGCGAACCCATAAATAATGTTGATAATGAGTTTTTTTATACTTAAAAAAGAAAAAAAAAAAAAAAAGAATTGCTTTCAAGTCTCTTTAGTATCACTACATGATACATTTTAATAAAAATTAACCAGGAGGATGCTGTTAAAGCACTAACGAAGTTGCCTTACCTTATATCGATGTATGTGTATATGTATTGAGAATACCAAGAAATTTTAGATTGTGTGGGATTTGAAAACTGTTAAAAATATATTAAATCTAGGCCTTCGCTTCGCATATATTGTTGCATAAAGTGAAACAAAACTATGATGCTGTAGTTAAGTCAATCGTTCAGTAGCTTACACTGAACTTCAACAGAATTTCTCTTTTCTTCTCCGAAAATTTAATATTAATTTAAAATTCTGCTTAAATGAAATGATTTTGTTTACTAAATAATTATAATTAAGAATTTACAAATTAATTAATAAAATCTATTGAAATCACAAATTGTATGAAACGTTCTAAACGAACATGGACTACTACTGCCCTTCACAATTTTCTGATGATCACATATATATATAAAATCATATCATAATTTTTCTTTCCCATAATTCAAAGCAAAGCTATCAAAATGAATTTATGGTCTGCTTAAGTGGAAAAGAGTAAAAGTCGCACTTTTATATTGTCATTCATTCTGGATCCATAAATTAGAATTTGGTATTCTGCCTAAGTTATCGGGGAACAAGTTGCTACATAATTATATGATTTTCACGAAGCAAGGTTTTAATCTTCTTTCTCGTCCTTTTTAAATATCTTAATTGCTTTGATATATTAATTCGGTACATTATTTATATTTTTAACCTTAACTTATGGCCGAGTTAAAATAATTACAAAAATTATATGCTTCTATGGCAGAGTGTAGAAGCACCCACCACCCCACTCTTAAAATGCGAGTAAAGAAGAAAGCAAAGAAAATAACATAAAACTGTTCTCAGCTTACGATGCACTGTAGACGTCTCCTTTAAGGGATTTGCTCAATTTTTAATGCTAACCTGCGTGCAACAACTTTCAATATTTTTGCCAAATTCCGCACATATGAATAGCCGCACAGGCTAAAATCGATTTAGAATTTAATAGTAACCAACAGTATACACTCCGCATGTCCGGGTGTTGCGAATCTTTTCATAAAACGAAAATAAGCACGCCCCTCGGTTGCGGATATAAAAAGACTACAGTCGAGCAAAACCAACCATTGTAGGGGAGGGACAGCAAAATGTAAGCTGATAACTCAATATTAACAGCATTAATTTTTATATTCAAGACCTTATTATTCTTCGACTATTTTCGTCAAAAAGTACGCTTTTAGCAATCCTTAGTTTGAACGAAAAAACTACCACCGACGGACAGACAAGAATAATTCCATTCGGAAAATGATTCCGAATTGATCGCCATTCGCGATCGCGAAGGGTGGTGACTCTATTTTCACTCCTTCGGATATTATACAAGCATCGCTATAAACTTAATATGTTCCGCATTCCAAGTGATGTATGGCGTGAACTCTATGATTCTTCGTGGCGGTGATGTCGCCGTCTTTTGAGCAAGAAACTTAAAAACATTGAATTTGCGTACGAAAAAGAAAATAAATTTTCTATACAGCGACACTTCGTACAGTGTTAGAAGAATTTTTTCCAATACCACACCTCCAAAGGCCTTGTTCTGGCAAATAATCTGCAAACTTGATATAGTTATGAAATTCTAATTTTCTTATAGATATTACTTTAAAGAAACAAAAAAGAGAAGAAAAGGGATTATATGGAAGAAGTTTTTGATGATTTAGTTTGTTTGTCCTTTTCGCAAAAGCACTCTAACGGGGGAACCATCCAAAGGTGTATCTGTTGTCTAGATTTGTCCTTATGTTGCAAAACCCGGTAGCACTTATCAAAGATCCAATCCAGTACATATGTAGATATAAATATATATATATATATACATGCTTCATCAATGTTCAGTTATATTCTAAGTCAGCTTCTTCACTGCGCTTTGTCCATCCGGTCGTCCGTTTCGAGTTATCCTTTCGACAATTATTGAAACGTTAACGGTGATTAAAATCGATCTAGAAACCTGAGACTACACGTACATACAAAAAACAAATAAAAGAACTTCTCAATACTACCTGAAATGGGCATGGTCTTATCTCGAAAAGGAACTGCATAAAGAAGAAAAAAAAAAGAACTGCATTTTACAATACAAAAGAAATATTAATTATACGCTTACCGCAAGTACTTCGCAATCCCATCGCAAGCCTGAGTATAAAAATGATCGCGATCGACTAACCGACACGCCTACAATTAATAAAATTCTTTTCAATTTGAATCTATTGTCTCAAGTGACCCAAATTTTGGGGGAAATAACTCGCCTTCGTTTCTTTTTCATATTCGTTTGCGTAATGATTCATTAATTGAAAGTTATTTTCAATTGAATTGAAATTTTTTAAATAAAATTTTTTAAAAAAAATTTTCCCATAATTTTTGTATGCAAATATTTTTTTCCTCAATATTTTTATAATTAACTCCTTTTAAAGAATTTTCTGAAATTATTTACTAAACTTGACTAGCTTGACAATTTTCTCACTTATCGTTAGTTTGGCATCTGCCACTAGTACCAAAAATGGTATTTATACTATGTTTTAAGCATAAGCATAAGCATAAGCATTCAAATATTATACTCAACTATCAACGTAGAGAAAAAGAAAAAAAAACAAAGCCTTTACTTATCTCTCTATATAAACAAGATGTTCATGTGCGAAAGGGAAGTATACGCAACTTAAACTCTTTGTACAGTAATCGCTGTACAAAGTAATTGACGACAATCGATAGATGGACGGAAGCAATATAAAAATACATGCTTTCAATGAAATGATATTCAGTTTGCTTCACTTCCGTTATCATTTCACTTTTCTATTGAAATATTTCCAAATTAAAAATTATTTTCTAAAGAAATGCTCATTAATTTATTTATTATCTGGTACGGACTTAACGACTGCCGGATAACATAGATTATATGCTCGTCTCGATTGAACTTTAAACTCGCAAAAGTCGCAATCCTTTCCCTACTCACCTACATATATATATAAAGTAAAGGTTTGAAACTTTGCTAAAAGATAGTTCTTAAGAATACTTCTCAGTTTTATGCTGTTGCAATTTGACTTAAGCGTAAGTTAAGTTAGTTTACAAATTTTAAATGGTTTTACATACATATACATATACGTATATATACATATATATATATATATATATATGTAAATCGTTAAAACATTGAAAAAGAACTGAAACTTGTGCTCATTTTAAGTCTATTTAATTGAAACTAACACTTTATCAATGGATGATTACTCCTTTAGTATGAAGTGAAACTTAAAGCTTAGCATACAAAATTTAAGGCAAGAATACAAGTCGAAATTAATGATTATCTTGAAAACTTGCTGCAAGCGAAAAAAAAACAAAACACTAAAGTCGCTACAGAATAAGGAGGAGGAACGAAAAAAGGAAAAGTAAAAAAGTAAAGAAGTGAACAATAAAGGTGAAAAATTTGACTGTCAAGATTACCACGAATTTTAGCCTAATAGTAAACATTAGCCCGACCATACAACCAAATAAAATACAATTTCTTTTATTTTTCTTTTGTTTTCGTGTTTTTGCATAAAAGAGTTAAGTGTAAGACGTTTTTGCATAGAGAAACAGCAAGCGTTGATAGCGTTTAAGGTGAGGTTCAGGTGCAAAAAGGGTCATCTAAAGAAGCCACTTTGGAAACCCCATAAAAAACAATACAGATGGTATATGTTTTGTGGCCATTGATAATAATGCCATTAGAGGAAATCTAAGACATAACCATATAGATAGACGCACAGCCTACGAATAAAAAGATACAATTTATGCAATAATATATAAACTTATCATACGGACACTCCTTGATTTTTATTTTATTTTTTTTTTTTATTTTTTTTTTTTTTTTTTTTTTTTTTTTTTTTTTTTGGATGACATCACACTTTAAGTGCATCTTGTACCTTTTTTGTAAATCTTTGCAACATCATCATTGTTATTATTAAATTCTTTATCGGATTTTGACGGTATAATAACTTTTTCATTTGCTTTGCAACAACCGATAACACATTTATGTGAATGCATATAATTTTCCTTTTTCGCTTCGTTTTGTGTGGCTGCTTATTTAACTTAGAGGATATACTGGTGATGTGAGTGTGTGCGTATGTGTATGTGCGTGGGTGGATGGGACGGAAGGATGGGCTTCTAACCGTATGTGTGTACGCATGCATGCCTGTTTATCTTGATCAGTTTCAGATGCATAATACACCCATGAATCTCTCGGCCTGTCCCTACCTCAATATCGTAAACGCTGACGTAAAAGTCTAAAGGCTGCCGGATAACTTGAATCATATGCTCGGCTGTATTGAAAACTTTACCGCACTCGCAATTTGAACCCGCGACCCTTCAGTTGCTAGTCGCGATCCTAATCAGCCTAAGCGGCTATTCATGCGGGTCTAATGCCTAATACATATACTGATGATTAACGTTTGCAAATTACGTCCTTTGTACAACATTTTCTTTTAATGCGATCGTTTTAAACATCGTTGTTGGAATATTGCCCTATAGAAGTAATAAAATACGATTTACTACCTACCGCACCAGGGATCGTAGTTAAATCTAGCTTGGCAGATGCCAGAAGAGCGGTAAAGCTGATATAAATTGGCGGCAAGTAATCAGATCGTTCAATACATGAAGTTTTTCAAATCTTTTGCCAATCGCGAGAATCGATGGCCCGTTCTGTGCAATTTGACCAATTTGACTCAATGAATTCATGGACGTGAAGTGACGATCGAAGAGCGAACATATTTGCAGCTGCACTTCACCAAAAGCTTTTGCTTCTAGTACTAGAAATACAATTACCCTTAAGTTGAAATATGTGTGAAGTTTTTCTCAAATTCTAAAGAGACCTTTTCTGTCGAATCGGCTTCCCCAAGCAGACTTACAGCACATCTCCAACCAAAATTTCACCAAAATTCCAAAATTTTTGTTTTTTTATTTTTATTTTGAAAGGAAAAAAATCATATTGTTTCGACAATGCAGCCAAGTTAGAAATATAATTCTCTGTTCAGTTCTATAGCGCACTGGTCTACTTTTCTATCCGAAAGCATTGTTACGAGTAATGATCAACTTGCCGTATCGTAGCGTATCAGATTCCAGCTTTCGGGTAAAATATCCACTTTCCGTGGCCGATACTTTACAGTTAGATGCAAAAGCAATTTTGTTTAATAAAAGAATTACAGAGCTGGTAGATGCGTCAGCTCGTCTTCTTGGGTTGACCGACCAAAATTATTCGTATACAAGAATGACGATAACGACCATACTTTGATATAACTGATACCGCTTTGCAAGTATCACTAAACTGTATACTATTTCATACTCAATCACGGAATTGTTGAGAAATTAAAAAACAAATGTCACGACTTCTCACGCCCAAGTCTTTAGAAAACATAAGAAATCATGGCCGTAAGATAATTGGCAATGTAAAGAAATTAGCGGTAAGAAATTTATCGACCCAAAGTCGGATGAGAGAGGCCTTGGCTGACTACTCAATATTACGATCAATATTATACGCAACTGAAAAATTGAATTCCGTTTAGCGGAAATCTGTAACTCGTAAATTTTTAATAAATTTAATTAATTTTAATGTAGAACATTATCCATGATATTTATTTTTGATTTAGCAACACGTCATCAATTATTGTTCAAAAATTAAAAAAGACATTTACATGATATTTATTCGCTCTCAGTTACGTACGCTTTTTTGATGGTTGCTGGACGGCAAGGTCTCTAAAGTTGAGTTGATGGCTTTTTGAACTTAATAAGAAAAAATTTAAGATCAAATTTACAGACCAGAGATTGAGGACAAAACTAAATTTTATAAAATTTTTACCTATTATGGACATATGTATGGACCGACATAGCTTATTTCCGAGTCTGTTTGTGTTTTTGAGAAAAATATGATGAAAAAAAAAAATAAAAACTTGAAATTAATATATAAGTTAACGTTATGGTCGCATGACATGAAATGGTTTTAGAGCTGAGGGGTAACCAGTATTCGTTTTAAGACTTTCTCACTTGTTGCTATTAAAGTTTGCGTCTGTGAATGCAAATTATTTGTACGAAGTAACGAAACGGCCCACGACTAAATAATATTTTTTCTTCCTTTTAGTTTTCCTTTAACCGTATGATTAATTGTTTAAATATATTCTTTATTGTACTACCAGTGTTTCTATAAGCTTTAATAAATTGCATAATGATTGCAGTGTAAAGTGTCCATATATATATATATATATATATATATATATATATATATATATATATATAATATATATATATATATATATATATATATATATAATATATATATATATATATATAATATATTTTTTTTCATTTTAAATAAAATACAATTCGGGTATGTGTGTATGATTCCTTATAGATATGTGTGTATGAATTTGTATAGGATACTCCCACATTCTTCAGTTAATCATAACTCTATACGTTTTATTTTATTGTATTTGTTTTTGTTGTTTTTTTGGCAAAGATTTCTAACATGGAAATTTTGATAACAATTTGACTCAGACTCTCACTGCAGGGAGCCCTTTTGCTAGCGATATAATAAATTTTTTTTTTCTTTTTTTGTTTTCACAAAAAGTATATGAAGTTGTTAATGTAAGCATAAATTATTTATTTGAATGACCGTAACACTTACTTATTCGCGTTTATATGAATTTGAAAATAAGTCAAAAAATATTTCAATAGATTTCTAATTCTTTCTCTTTTCGCATTAAAATGGGTATGGCTTTTAGTTGACATAACACGCATGTCTTCTACGTTAAGTCGTAAGTTCACCACTTAGTCTAGACTGCTTGCTTGCATAATTTGTAGCCATCATTTCACTCTAAGTAAACAAGTAAACAACAAAGAAAGCTATCTTCTTACCATAAATTCATCCTTTATTTCTTCAGCAAACTAAAATAAAATTATTTGAAATAAATGATTGCGATATAAGGGTAAATGAGTTTTATTTTTTCGCTATTTCTAATATCGCATGCGATACCGTATAATTGTCTTAATTAGCGTGGGATTATATGGCTAAGCCTGTCGCTTTTGGTAATTTATTGCACTCATCGACACTCGACAGATGGGGGTACATTGATTTCGTCACCCCGCTCGCATATTCAATTTCAATATTTTTGCATTCATTGACATGACTGCGGCTAAGTAATTAATTATAAACAAATTTATTAGGTGTATAAATAAGTTTCGTATCATTGATAGATGATACAACGTAAGCATTACTATACCGCTCTATTGGATAATGAGGAAACATCTCAAGATGAAAGGACTATCATTAGGCCCTAAGATATAGTGCCGGTCATCTCCTTGATGTACAAAGAACATCGATTTTTTTTTAGCTCGAATACACTGAAAGCAAAATTTGCACAAAGCATTACGTGTTTCATTTAAGGAGTGAAGGACGCTTGATTAATATGATGTACAAACAAATCGTGATACAGATCAAGCGGATCCCTTAACATCTTTGATTGATCCGAACATTCACGATTCCTATTATTCGGAGATATCTGCTGGATGTAATGTGTTTTGAATTTTTCCAAAGCTAGCAAAGCCATCACTAGAGAACACAACCAAGAACGGCTGATGCAGTTGAACGTAACGTAAAAGCAGAAACAATCACAATCACGCTAACGGACATAACGGACATATTCAGCATGAATTCGACTAGAAAATGTCCACACAACAGTGAACTGAAAGATGCTACTTTGCCCGCCCACCTCACCGAAGACTACCGCTTCCGATCAACACTTGCTTCAATCAACGACTTATGGATGCTCTCTACATATAGCTTCTCTTACTCTTGTCACAAAACCTAAAGGAAATCTTTTCGTAAATAACTTTCTCTGAGCACCAAGATAGCCAGGATAGATTAGAGACCTTTCTTTTTAAATTTACAAATGAGGTAAACACGGTTTATACACCCAATAAAATAAATAGTAAATCAGTACAATATTATGAGTCAGTCTTTCTTAGTTTACGAGATTCTCATATTCAAAGACAAAGTACGACAACTGAAACGTAGCCACACATGCAGGCAACTGATTGCCATAACTTAAGTATAAAATTAAATGAAAAGGGATGGAGTGAGCTAAGTCCCAGATGGTTCGTTTCTAAAACAACTAAGAACCCAAACCAAAGCCTTCGAAATGTCTGATATTTTGCTTGCTAGTCCTTGGCATGATAATCGGGTATTTATTTGGATCTTTCAAATCTAAGAAATATTTGTACGACGTTTAGGTTAATGTCTCTTGCAAATCATCGACAAAGAAACTTTGCATCAAGTTCTGTGTGAAACGATCGACAGAAGTATGAAAAGGTGACGCAAAGTTTTATGCATAGATTGCGAATTCTCTGATGGATCGTTTCGCAGGGCGTACAAAAATGTTGAAAATTTGAAGAAGACATTTTTTAACATTTTACGAGCTGTAACAAAAATCGGTTTATTATTTGACAAGACTATGCTCTTATAAAGTCGCCTTTGGAGAAACGGTAAGCAGACACCAAGCAACTGACAAAAGCTAAATATGTTTTCTAACTTAAATATGGCGTATAAAGGTTTTTGTAGCTCCAAAGCACTTGAGATAGACTCGCCTATTAGTATATCAGCCGCCTCGGAATCATTGCCGGAGCATATCTATCCATCTGAAGTCTATTCAGGTCGCAATTTTTAAGATATTCTGATGAAATTTGATGCACTGACATACCGACGGCCAAACGACGGTTGAGTCTTATTGAAAATGAATTAGTCCGAAAGGTTCTTACGATTACGTCCCATTAAGAATGGAATTTAATTTGTTTGATAATAGTTTCCATGCATTTTGATTTTCGAATTTACGTCAATATTGGCATTAACGGACCGCATCACCCATTGGATAGGGTGTCAGGAATTTGCTTAGTTCATCTCTAATATAGAAAAACGAAAGAAAATAAGCATAAAATTCAAAATGATTCTATTGACCCGGTTCCCCGGTATTTTCAATAAAGAATGCAAGGCCGTAACTTGTGTGCACACACGCTTGGATGGTAAGTGTGAACAGATAAAACTGTGAAAGAGCAATCATTTGAAAATGACTTTATCGATATCTTATGAACTAGTTTCGCTTTCTTGCTTGCTGCTTGTCTTCTAAAAAATTGACATTAATTGCTAAACCAAGACTAGACAGATATAGTGAAGTTTAAAGAAAATATTGATCGCTAACAGTGTAAGAAGTGAATAATCAAAGCGAACATAGCTTTCGCTTTAATTTGTTTCGTTTGCTTTTTTGACTTCAAAATTGATTCAATTTCGTATTCTAAACGATCTTTAAAATTTAAATTTATCCGAGTTTGTCGTCAAACATCTTTGAAAACAATTTTTAAAAATTCTTTTCAATTTTATTGCAATCTTATGCTCACCCACGAGCGCCGGCAACAAGCAGTTGTATAAATGTGAATAAAAAAAAAAAAAGAAGAAAAAAATCTGTCAATTAATGTCATTGAATATTAAAGTAAAAAATAATATAAAACCGTTTACAAAATGTTAACATGATGAAGTCACTGTTAACTACTGCCTGAAGTGAACGCTATACACAAACTATTCATTTATGCCAGAATATGTTGTGCTCGGTGAAAAACAGAAAATTCAAGACAAAAAGAAAAACCAGAGGAAAATCAAACATGAAACACTTGCTAACATTTTACGGACAACAAACTTATTCATGTATTGATGTTTAAATTAACATTCTTGCCAGTCATTTTGTGTTGCGGTCTATTATGCGTATATATATATATATATATGTGTGTGTGTATGTCTGTGAAACAGCTGCTGCTGCTGCTGCTGCTGCTGTCGCTGCAACTTGACAATGTAAACGAAAACATAAATATACAAACAAACTTCATGTATAGCGAAGAAGAAATAAATAACAAAAATGCAAAAAAAAAAAAAAAAAACAAATGAAACTCTGTTTGAACCTCAATGCTTATTGGCGCGTTTTTCCTTGCCTCACACTAAACGCGGTATTCCCAATTTCCTGCTGATCGTTGTGGTTTTATGGATTTGTAGTGGCGGCTTTTTTGTTTTTTGTTTTTTGTTTTTCTTCTTTTTTTTTTTTTTGTCTCTCTCTCTATGATAATCATACTTGATATGCAAAAAGCAATAATAAAAAAAGAAAAAAAAAATACCAATCAAATGTCAATATCAACGCACATTTAGGCGATCTTCGCATACATATTATTGTTGTTGTTATTATCGAGAGTGGAATTGGAATGTCTGTTGTGTTATATGCCGTGTCTTGTTTCTTAAGCTTTCTTAAATTGTCAGGTCTGGCTTTTATTATTTATCAAAAAGTTGTCATTTCGCGGACATTTGCATATATGCAAATAAATTTAATGATTATGGTTAACATGCAGTTGCTTGTGGATACTTCTCTGTTCGCTTGCAATGAATTATTCAAAAGTATCTGACAATGTTGACAAACAACAACAATAAATGATCGATACAGAGTATTTAGTAAATCCTTATAAATTAATTTCTTTCTTCATATTGGGTTGGCAATGCATAATTTTTCTCACACTCATTTATCGATAATTTTGCGATTGCCTCTATAAAGGACTTCTTTCTCTCCCTGCTATTAAATTTTTACTTTTGAAATTTAAATCATTCGAAATGCAAATTGTGCTGGCCATTAAGTTTAAGATCACGTCCAGGATTAGCGATCATTTTCTTCACATAAACGATCTCATTGATCTCATACAAGGTTTTTCTTTTTTTTCATCCTACTTTTTTTTTTTTTTTTAAACCAAATGGCAGCTAACAACTTCTTTATAGCACTCTGGTGGGGCGCATTCCCATAGATCGATATTTTCTATCTAAAACGAAAAGTTAAAAATATTCTTCTGAAAAGCGATAAAACTCAATATTTCAACGAAGGAATGCAATATTTCTTACAAAATATTAATTTAAAACAAGTAAGAACGCTATAGGGGGCCATAAAGTTCATACAATGACTTTTCAAAATAAGGTCTTACATTGGACCTGGCTCCAAAAAAGAACGGCTGATCGGAATCATTTTTGGTAGGGTAGGGTTCGTCTTTGAGCCAAAACAGGTGAGTATATCAAAATTTGAGGCCGATGGACAGACGAACAGACAAGCTTACATGGGTATAATAAAAGATGGATCCATCTCAAGTCCTTCTGCATGCTGCAGACATACCCACAAACTTAATCTAGTCTTGTACCAAACAAACAGTGTAGGCTTTGTTTTTTCGAAAAACTTATCAAAAATCGACTATAAAATCGGCTATAGTTAGAAGGTGTTCTTATGCATTGAAATATGAAATCAAATGATTGAGAATTGAAAAGTTAGAAGCACAGTTTGGAGAAATTCACGATTCAAATCTTAAGAGATGACAGTTGGACTTCACTCGAATCAAATCCAATTTCTAAGCCAAATAATTTGAATTATCCCGAAAATCTTCTGTATATCTTTTTAATTTTTTAAATACCTCATAAGACAACATTACCTTCTAAACGCTAGACTAACATAGAAAGCAAAAAGGATGTCTTCGACAGACTTTTCATGTCCTAAAAAGCTGTTCCTCTTCTTATTAAGAAGCTGTTGATTGAATTATTTTTACAAAATTTTAATCTCAATTTTTTCCACTTAAGAGTGTCAGCCAATTAATGGTAATTAAAAATAACTTAACATATTTGAATTGTAAAGCAGTTTCGAAAAAGCTACGAGAGACAAAGATTTTCTGAAATATTTCTAATACGACGGTTGTCTAACATTTCGATATTTTTTTTGTGAGGGAATGAGACAATTTGTCACGACTCGTAAAATATCCAGCAGCTTATACAGTGGCCTCATCATTTCATCCAAATTTTTCTTTCTGAGCATGTGGTGGGGGGAGCAGTGAAACGAACTTCTATTTCTGCAAGTTTTCCCAACTTTTGGGTCGGAGTTTTTCTTCCATTGTGAGCAAAGGCGAGCGGCACTCACCGTACAGTTAGCTTTCTTATGCATAAAACTTCATTCTGTGCTGCATGCTCTTTTAACTTCATACGACAACTTTCGAGCATTATTTGGTGAACCTAAGCCAATGGTACGAATGTCCATTGTTATCCAAGCTGGCATGAGCACCTTCCAATCGAAATAACGAAAATGTCGCAACAAATACTTGACGATAGCGCGTCACCCGTCACCCGTCACCCGTAACATTCACACCATTATCGAACAACAAATGCTTGTCAAAAATGATTGAAATTTTGATGAGTATTTACCGACGCATGTGCAAACATTTTTCATATTTCATGGACGAGTCCTGTCATCTGCTTGTTCAGAAGGAAAACATTTCGGACAATCTACGTACCTTCTACATTACCTTCATTCTCGATAGATATTTATTTCGATTATGAAAAAGCTGGCAATGCTTGAATCAGGGAGGAACTTGAGTACCCACTAATACATACGTACATTTCGACATAAAATATATATCACCCAACAATTTTTGCATAAATTCTAAGCAGGCTTTTGAACGGAACATATAGGGTTCTGAAGGTAATTTGTGACCATTGAGTAGGAATGTTAAGGTAAAGCTTTAAAAAGCCAATAAGCAGGCAGACGATTGAATCGATGATTAAATCGATGCCGACACCTTCAGAACATGTATTCTTTGGTATGTCCAAGACACTGACATTTCTTCAACTTTTAATATTAACCTACGAAAAAGCCGAATTCACTTTCTTGCCAGGCTTTTGTATACCTATGTTATTTTATGCAGACGCCGTCTAAAAGGTAATCAATTTTTTTAATACCTTTAAATAAAATTTTTGTGACAGTTGCTGTTTCCATTACTCTCTGCATGGCTTTTGCGATTCATAAGCCAAGATAAGAGGCATACATCTGCTGGGTGTTTTTGTAATCGAATACTTGTACACACACACACACACACACACACATCGAAATCATACATAAATGAACGTTTGAACGAAGCATATGTTTGTCTTGCCACCCCCGAATTTTTATGTTACTGTTCGAACTGACCTAATTGTTATGATTTTGCACACGCCGTTCAATACAGAATTCATTGGTTAACATTTTCTTTTTTTTTTTTCTTTATGATTTTGAATGCATGTTTGTAGGTTTGTGTGATCGATATTATCAAATTTATACAATCAACATTTTATAGAGTTGTTAAAGTTGTTATTGTTTTCTTGTCGTTGCCGTTGCATATTGTTATTGTTGTTGTTGTTGTTGGTATTGCTGCCAATTTGAATGAAAAATGGCACCGTATTTAGTTTCATTGTTAGTGAAAATTGTAGTAAGATTTTTTTTTTTTTTTTTTTTGTATGCAATTTTTTCGTTTTTGTGTTAAAAACGATTAGCATGCTTGAGTGACCCCTTAACTTGTACATACACATATATACATATGAGTACATATACAGGCAATGTTTAATCAAACGGTTAATTGTCTTAACAACAACTGTTTGTGTTTCTTGTGTTTACCGAATTAAGAAAATTATAATTTTTAAGGTAATCGCATGCGAGAATTGTTTCCGAAAAAAAACAGCTGGTCGAGCTTAGTATGTGTAATGAAAATAATTTTGAATTCAATTTTTTCTGTTTATTATTTTCTTAACAAAATTTTCAAAAATTTCATACAACATTAATAAAAAATTTCTCCATTCTCCTAATCTTTCTTAAACCGTTAAATTAAGTGCAAAAGAGTTGCGACAAATGCAACAAAATCTCAACTCAAATAAACCTCAGAAGCAAAGGTCTATGTGTAATGATTCAACATTAAGTTACGTACCGGACTTCAGAAAAGAGCGATTAGTTGAAATACTTTCGTCCAAGTAGCGTGTACACGATGTCAAGTTGTATTGGAACATATTTTTTTTTTTGTCGATTTTTGAAAATTGATTTTCCGAAAAATGATTTTTTTTTTAGAATAAAAGGCCTCAGAGCCCAATCAAACCAAGATTCTAAATAAATGCAATCACATCCGTCTGTCCGTGTGTTGTTCCTGCTGTTCACCTTTTGTTGGTGAACCGCTTAAGCTTGTAAAAATCGTATTAGATCGCTATGTGACAGATCAAGCAAATAAGTTTATAGCGTTTTTCCCAGTAGAGGGCCACCTTGTGATTCTTTATCAAAATTCCTTCTGTTGATAAAGTTTATGAAATGGCTTTCTGCGAGCGGAATTAGTGACAAGCGGTGGAAATTGGGTCACATATGAAAAGTATGTTCGCAACGGATTACGTAGATGAATGAAGTCGACTAAACGATTGACGTCACATAAGGAAATACTATGTGTTTGCTGAGCTAATCCAATTCGGTCAAACAATTGATTGCATTTTGTGCTGTCGGCAAACAATGCAATTGAAGCGCGCAATTAAAAGAAAAGCATCTAGAATTGTTCCATAGCAGAGGCGACACCTTTTTTCGTGATAACATCATCAGAGTTCGTCCTGAGAAAGGTTAGGTGGGAAGTTTTGATGCATTCATCGTATAGCCCGTGCTTTCCCCCTTTCGATTACTACTCTCCCTTAATCATAGACATAGACAAGCCTGTGGAAATCCCTTGATTTGTTTTTCACTGAAAAATCCCGCGAATTTTCTAAAAGTACGACACTCACAGAGTACAGAGAGATTTTTTATAAATCAAAAAGGGAGAATAGAACGTAGGCATGAGTCAATCTTGATGCAAATTTGTTCGTTACTTGTCTTTGCCAGAGATTGAAAATTTTGACTTGTGATCGGCTGAAAATTAAATGAAAAAATTATTAAGTGATCTGAACGAGATCAGAGAACTTGAACTACTTTTTAACATCAAAGACTTAAGATTTCTGTCTCTATGCTTTTATTAATAAGCAAAATTTTCGCTTTTTGTTTAGACTAGCAACGCTACATAGCTTCCTTACATAGCGTACATGATGTACGTTCGCGTCGTCATACCTAAATGACGACATTTAAGACAAATTCAAACATAATTTTAATAAAGCGGCATATTATGCACTAAAGGAGGGGAAAGCATAGGATTATTGAAAATATATAGAGATCGAGTAAATCGGTTTTTATTAAAGATGTCACCATCTTTCGCCGGTTGGTGTAAAGATACCCTTGGTGCTAATCAGCATTCAGGCTTTTCTTCTTTTTCTTAACACATTCACCCCCATATGTCGAAAAGGGATCGAAAAGAAGGCAAAGAAAAATCCATCATTAACTCAGCAAAGAAGTGAATCATTTTATATTTAGAGAAAAAAAGCAGAGAAAAATAATCTCTCACAGAAAACAAAAATTAATACCTGTTCCCTTATAAAGTGCTCGTTAATTAAAGCGAAAATAACCATTTAAGGTCGATTGATGAAGACATGCATTTACACGTGGACGACGTATCATTCAATGCATCACATGGCATGGCATTACATTGCGCTGCGTTGCATCGATATTGCATTTCAGAAATGAAAAGAAAAACCTTCAAAACAATTTTCACCATTTTTGGAACAATGATTTATAAACATGAAGCCTTCAAAAATGCCAAAAATTATACGAACGAGAAAAATGAACATTTCATACGCAATAGCAATCATTAAAATATCAAATAATCGGTTCACAATACATTTGAAAGGAAAGAGCTGAACAACGAACGACGGCCCCTTAAGACATATGAAACTTTTTTCCTTTATTTCTTTATTTTTATTTATTTTTTTTTTCTCATTCAGCCGGAGACGAAGACGGAGCCGGAGCATAAACATTGTCATGTTATTATACAATAACGAAAATGTACTCGAAAACTGAGAATACGAGTTCTTTATGCTGCGCAAAAGTGAAATAAAACGCTAAAGTTGTTGCAAAAATTTTTTGTTGACTTGTATGTGTGTGTGTGTGTGTATATTGTGTTTTCTTCATCTTCATCTTCTGTTTTCTTTATTTGAGAAGGCGCGCAATGAAAGCGGTTTGTTTGAAAAGTGAAATACATCTTCTTCGGTTGTATAAAATGCATTTTCAAAATGCATTTTCTTCTCGATGAGTTTCAAATTAGGAACAAATCACACTTTCTTGTTTAAGTCCACAATTTAATGAAAAGAAAAACAAATATACACACACTCGAACTTATATCCCGGCTGCACAATTTATGAAGCATACCATCACAAAATATCAATGTATACGCTTACGTTAGAATTTACTCTTCATTAAAAGACCGCAAATAAACGAAGAAGAGAAGAAAGACAAAAAGAAAAAAAAAAAAGGAAAAAAGGAAAAAAAAGAAAAAAGGAAAAAGAAGAAAAAAAAAAAAATAGTATTGTATTCAATACCTTTGGAAATGTTTACCTTTTCGCCACTAATTGGCAAAAAATACCAAATATGGTAGGAAAGCATAAAAGCGCAATTTCCAGACTAACCAAACAACCAACTAAAACAAACAAACATCCAGCCAGTCGTCTACTAATGAGAAACAATGATAAGAAGTTAAAAAAAAAAAAAATAAATAAAAAAAAAAAAAAAAAGCAAGCGCGCGACAGAATACCAACCGTGCCAAGAGCCTAGAAAGGCGACCATAAGATCAGTTGACATTGACAATGGCCAGAGTATATCGCTGATAGCCAGTCAGACATATACAAGCAGTATAGGCAAACATGCACATATGTATATATATATATATATGTATCTATATGTATGTATATATATATATATATATATATAAGAACAAAACTTATCATAGCATGTCTAGATATTGCTTCACAATGGACGGCTCCCACATAAGTTAAACGCGCTTGTTAAGGTATTGATATAACTTTTACTTAAGTAAATTTGTATAATAATTTATTTATGGATGATTTCAATTTTTGTTAATCGAAAAACTCAAGACTAACTTTCCCAGAAGGCATCATATTCCAGCCATATTATTGCATTACCAATCTGTCTGCCTAAAATTAAAGCATGGAACAAACTCCTGCTTTGAAGGGAAGAAACTTCGTTCAAATGCCTGCTCAAGCACGCAATTTCAATGCTATTTACATTCTAAAGATTTGTTAAAACTTTTTATCATTGAAATCTGTTTTAGTTAAAGAAAATATAACAACAAATATCCGACATAATTATATCGACTTGCTTTCCGTCTTAGATGCTGCCCTTTCGCTATAATACATAAAAAACTTTTATTTACATTTAACATATCTTCGACTGCGAATACCGTTTGTGGATCGTGAAATTTATTACCAAATGACTTCGCCCAGCTAGACTGAAAGCCTAGCTTTAAAAGGCCACATAAGTCCTAGTAAGTAACGTTTAAGATAACAACAGTTAATCCCACGTATCGAACCTTACTTTCCTGATTTTCACATTTTTTGACCTTTGAAGTCTAAATACACAACAAATGAATGATAGAGAAGGAAAACAAATTTTAGTGGGCCGCAGTTACTCAGTTGGCGACTTTTTAAAATAAGACTTTATAAGAGATATGATTGAGAAAATGGTCCGATACGAACTATTTTCGATAGGGTTCGTTCCCGGTCTAAACCACGTCAATGTACAAAATTTCATCAAAACATCTTAAAAATTGTGGTAGACGGACAGACGGACAGACAAACTTAGATCGTTGTAATAAAAGTTGGGTCTATCTCAAGTCATTCTGGTTGCCGTATACATACGCACAAACTTAATATGCCCTTGTGCGACAAGTAATGCAGGAAATAAAAATAAGGATTAAAACACGAAGCCGTAGTAAACTTAAATAATCCGATGTACAATGTTATAGTGGTACTGCAATTTGCAATTTGTTAATATCAAGTTCAGACTTTATTTATCCCTCTGTCTATCTCGATATCTGTCAATTTCGGCATTTCTCACTAATAAAAATAAAAACAAGAAATTTTTTTACGCATATTCTTGGCTAGAATTTTACGAATTGTACCTCTAACTACTAAGGCCCACAACAATAAAAGTATTTGATACAAACTGGAAGAACTATAAATTGAAATTAAATGGAAGAATAAAATCTCATGGAACTCAATATTGTTACGTAGCTAATCATCCACCCAGACACTGGGTACTAATTAGCCTCAGCAGTTTCTAGAATCATTTATTAATACCTTTGTCAAAAATTTAAGAGATAAATGCGTTTTATACGAAAGTATCCTCCAATCTATTTACGGCTTTGGCATTGGACCTGTCAACAGTGTCGGGTCGGTTTCGAACAAATTCTACCTAGATAACGACTTCAAGCGTAAGTCGCGTTTAATTCAAGAATAGCTCTTATATAACTCTCCCAAAGTGCTTCACCCCTTACGCCAATCGCCAGGAATGGATTGGATCGCCATGTGCGAAAACACTCAATCTCTTCCGTCCAAGATGTGAAAAATCAACAATAAGAGGAATAGAGTAAGATCTCTGTTTCCTCCAGAAGAAAATCTATACGAAATATTTTTAAATGTTTAAATGACGTCATTAAGCAAAAAGGTTACCCGCCCCTCAAAATATAAATTTTTATTAATATGTTGTTTTTTTTTTTTTATTTTAATATGTACTCCCTAGTAGCACACAAAATAGTCAAAGGAATTTTTATCTTTGAACTGCGAAATAGATTTAACAAGCGTTTACTTTTTGCCGAGCGGAAAAACCCAATATTAGTGAGACTCACTGTATGTATATCAGTGACTTTTAGTGATTTTCCTAAATTCACAATCTTAAGAATTTGTGGTTAGGTTGAATTATTTGATGATTTCTTTTTTTTTTTCATTTTGATTTGTAGGTTATTTTAGTAGTTAATGGTAATGAAATTAATTTTATTTCTCTGGAATAAGAATATTCGAGGAAATTTTTATTATTGCTATAATTTATTTAATTATTTTTATTTATTTTCGTTTTTGAAATTGAAATTTAAAAAATTGAGGACTAGCGACGTAGGCTAGCGATTCTATTTTAGAAAACAAATTTAGATGCTAAGTCTAGTAGTTTTATTGTAAGCGATATGTCAAATTGATATTCCGTAGGTGATGTCCGTAGGTCCGTAGGATTAGTTGTTCCGAATGTGAGTCTTTTAATAAAGGAAAACTGCTGGACAGTCATCAAGCAAGATCCAAGAATCCGTCCAACAATTTATCTACAATAGCAAATGGCAGAAGAAGAAGAAGATTCCTGAAGGATTCATTAGGGTATTGCACTTGCATGGGCAGTGCAAATTTTCACAAATTTTTTCATCTTGATTTTGTCCATATTTGTTGTTTGATATGATGGAGAAACTAAATGAAAATAAGCAGAGGAGCAGAGTGCTGATGATGATATTCCATAATTTTCTCTTTAACTCTACCTTTTAAAGCGTCTTTGAAGATCCACCTTTTGCATGATATCGTCAATAACTACCAGTGCACAAGCAGCAGATGTCGTCGCTCGATCAGCTCGCTCATTATGCTCGGTAGGTAGTTAAGGCGTTTCAATCTTATCAGCGCATGTTGTGGTGGCATCTCCTAATTTGTTAATTGCGCTTCAGATCGAAGTCAAGGGAATCCGTTTAGTTGTGAACACAGACACACCATCAATGACGATCACGGTTTCGAATTTAATTTTATAAGCACGCTATGACAATTCAATTGAAATTTTTTATAACTGATATGTTGTAAAGATTCGCCTGAAAGCGTGTTCAACTTTCTCACCTAATTTATCATAAACTTTCTAAAGCAAATGCAAACAAATTATATTTTCTATTAATTTTCTTTGATCTTTACATCTGAGACTAGTTTCGATTTTCGTGCTATGCTTCTATGCTTCTTTTAATTTCATTCGTAATATATGAGCACAGATTAACGTAAAATAGTGTATGTACACACACATATATATATCCATCCATGAAAAAAAAAAAAAAAAAAAAAAACAAGTTTTAATCTCTCTGATCATATAAACTAGCGCACAAATGCAAATTCAACATCCTGTCATTATTTAACTGGCGAAACATAAACATGTAGATGACATTGAAAAATCTCAGCACTAATTTTTCCGAACGTTGAACTTGTTGTTGCCTGCTGAATAGCATAATTACCTAAAAGACCTGAAACAATAAAAAAAAAAAAAAAAAAAAAATGTGCTTATTAAACAACATAGTTTTTATCGTGATTCCTTCTTCTGTAAGACTTTGGTTTTTCATAGGAAATGTCGCACCTATACTTGGATGTTGACTCGCCCAGTTTTTCATCTTCCTTTGTTATTATTATCATTACAACTGAGTTACAATTTATGCTTAAAAATGCACTGCCTTGATTTTTTTTTCTTCTTTTTCTTCTTTTTTTTTTTTTTTTTTTTTTCTTTTCATTACGCAACGGAGCTTTTTGTTTTTGTTTTTGTTTTTTTTCCCTTCCAATATGTAATGTAATGTACAAATATGTTGGTGTTGAATCTGGTTGTTTTCATTTTTTTTATCCGCTCATATATATATATATATGTATAACTTTTATATTTTCAAGATAGCTATAAAGTTGCGTATGGAACAAGTTTACGCTCACACACATCTTAATAGTAATAAAATATTTATGTATCTTGTTTTGTATCACAAAATTTTGAAGCGATAGAGGCGTGAATTAATATTCTTTCTTACGCGTACTTGCAGTTAATATTCAAAAATTTCATTTTAGTAGCCTCCACTAAAGCGATCTGATGTTGTACCGATCATGATGATGATGATGATGATGATGATCGTTTATTGTCATGTCAAATTCGCTATAAAGGCATAAAGGCATCTATCTCGATACAATTGCAGAAATCCACTTAAACAGCAACAATGTATCTTTGATCGATGTACAAAAAAAAAAAAAAAGAAAAAAAATAATTTCATTATGCGAAGCGATTTTCTGAAATGTTGTCATTAAAATTTTTCATTTTTCATTTTTGCTTTTTTTTGATTTTTCATTTGCTTTGTCTGATTAAGCAAAACTGTTGCGTATATAAAAAATGTTTATTAGTGCAAAAAATTCATTTCATTTAAGAACTTCTCCGCACACACACACACACACACACACACATATATGTTTTTCTTAGGTATGCAAGTTCTTTTTGTAAAACTTTTCTTCTTAAGCATTCGATGCCCGGAGTGGAGTCCCTCTCCTTTTTGCCACAATATTTAATATGTTTTTGCGGCCACCTTTTCTATGATGAAATGTGCAAATCCAATATCATATTATTTGTCATACATGCTTGTGTACATTAATAAATCTTCTCATCTGACATTTGCGGTGAATTTTTCCTTTTGTTTTCGCTCTGTCTCTCTCTCTCTCTCTCTCTCGACAATATTTTCCATTTAATAGTTTTTTGCTTATTTTTCTTCTTCTCAAATGATGATTAGCATGGCAGCAGCGAATTCCGTCTGGTTGGCATCCATACTCCCTGGCCGCATGCATAACCACCGTCAACATCGTCTTCAGCATCGTCGTTGTCTACCATATTATGGATGCAAATATTTTTTATTTATTTATTATTTTTTATTGTTGTTGTTGCTGTTGTTGTTTTTTTTTTTTCTTCTTTCTCTCATTGATTTGAATGAATTGTTTATTCAAGTTGCGATTATTTGTTTAATACGCTTTGTTTATTGCAATGATTTTCATATTTTTATTTTATTTACATTTGTTTCGTAATAACAAAAATGAATTTGCAATTATAAGCCAAAGGATTTGTATTTGTTTCTATCTCTCTCTCTCTCTCTCTCTCTCCCTCTCTGTCTTAACGATATTTTAGAGTTAAGTTTGTTGAAAATGTAAACATTTTTATTGTTACGAAATTAAAATCAAAGAAAAAAAAAAAAAAAACACAAAGAAATGTGAAGAGTTTACTGTGTAATGTTTATGATTTTGCTCATTATAAACATAGATACATAGATGTGGTCGCCATTCATTCCATGGCCTCAGAAGCACGCTGGTAAACCTATTAAATATCAATTGCATTTTAAACAGATGCACATGCAAACCATAAAAATCTCAACTTATTTTCTAAATATCTTTTGTCTTCCAATTCTTGCTCTCGAAGGGGAACGAACACCAATTGTCTATTTGAGATATTCATACAACTGACGAATGATTTTAAGAAAATTCATATCTAGAATCCATATGCCGAAAATCATTTGTTCGATTAGATGCTTATCGTGTAGCGAGAATGAGGATGAAAAGACGAAAAGAGACAGAGAGAGAGAGAGAGAGAGGGAAAAATAGTATCTCTATTCGAAATGGAGGAGGACTTTGGAAAGCAGTCGAATGACTTAAAATTTATGATGAGTTAAAATTTATTTTCATCTCCGCGATTCTTCGAAGCGTTTGCAGGCAAAAAAAAAAAAAAAAGATGAGAAAAATCAGTTTTCAACTACTTCGTGGAGTAGCTTGAGAATGCTTCTTACCTAGCGTAAGCTTATATTGTCCGGGAATAGTGTGAACAATTTCTTCTTTTATTTGGGAAACACAAATCTGCGGCAAATCTGTATTGCCTCTGCTTAAATAGTTATAAGAATTCAACATTTATTTGACTGCCATTCGGAACAGGACCACCGAAGTTCTGTAGAGTTTGTGTTTTTTTTTGGAATTAATAGACATTAACACTGCAGTAACAGTCTCAAAAAAAAAGGGGAATTTTTGAAATGTTTTTTTTTTTTTTTTTTTTTTAGATGGAAGGCAAGGAAGGTAGCAAAATAATAATATCCCGGAAGATGATTATTCAACACATTGTTAATAGATTGGTTAGTATATTAGAGGATTTAGAAATCAACTTGTGAGACCTTAACAACTTTTTGGCAGGCACTCTCTTGCGGCTTGAAGCCAGAGAGAGAGAGAGATATCCGCCATGTAATAGGATGTTTTCGGCATTTTCTAGAAGGTTCTAAGTATCCATTAAGCACAAATTGCTGAGAGTAATATGTCGAGCATTGGTTTAATATTTGTCTGACCATAACTGGTGGTGGGAAAACTTATCAACAGTCGAAATATCATACAATGCGCTGATGCCAATCGGATCGGATAAATTTGGATTAATCTGAGTGAAGGATTTTCATGCAAGAATTATTTAACTTGGCCTAAACTGGCTTGTCCTTCTTTCGTTGCTTCTTACTTCACTTCAAGTGTTTCTAGGGGAAGTTAAAGAAGTTAAGTAAGTTGATTTCGAAACAGGTCAGCTATCATAATTTTCCGTTAACTGTCGCCACATTTTCAATGAAAACGGAAAAATGCCAAAATATTTGCAAAGAAATGTCACTTAAGTACTTTCATAATATAATTAATGATTCTTCTCGAAAACAAGAAATGAATTTGCAACAATTTATTTTAATATATAATATGATCAGAAGTTATATATTATTTAAAGTTTTTATTTTTTTTGTCTTACGCGCGCATTGTGAAATTGTAAGTCAAGGTTAAACGAAGCTTTCTATGTAAGTGAAGATAAAGAAGTCGAAATAATAAATTGAACACAAAGCTAATTGCCGACAAGGCTATGCTATTGCTGCTATTGCCGCCGTTGTTGTTGTTATTGCTGTTATTGTTATTGTTGGTGATTTGATGTTAAAGTTGAAGAGAAACAAGTTTCTCCTTCTCGCCATTCCTAGCATGACTGATGGATGACTTTTGGTTTATTTCTTCATATATACCCTTTTTTTCAATTAAAGGAAGCTGAAAAACGAAAATCAAAGAATTCCTCTTCTTTTTCTTCTTCTTTTTTTTCACAATAAGCAGGCAACAGGTGCTTGATTTTCAACATTATGTCCATGTTTTTTAATGTTATTTGTTCAGTTTTCGCTTGCACTGCAGTAAGTAATCAATTTATATATACATATATATATATATATATATATATATAGGGATATATATAATGACACAAGCTTTGGTTTGATGACGATGTTCATAATAATAATAATAATAATAATAATAATAATAATAATGTTGATATCGCATGGTGATGGTGATGGTGATGGCTATGGCGATGGCGATGGTTATGTGCGTGCCTTGATTATGACTACATGCGGACAATATTTAAAAAATTTTCCTCGATCTGTAATTCTCGTTATTGATGCTGATTCTATGATAATAAAACTCAAGAGAGAAATTTTAAATTAAATTTTACTTTTTCTCTTTCCCGTTTTGTCTTTTATTTGGGTTTCGATTTATTTATTTATTTATTTATTTATTTTTTTTTAATTCTTTCTTTTCGTTGTTTTTTATTGATTTGATTTTCTTTTGTTTACGTTTATTGCCTAAAGCAATTTTATTGTTGAATTTGTTGTTTGTTGTTGTTGTTGTTTCTTACCCCACAAATTATTGTAATTTATGCAATTAACGTACATATGTTTGACTGCTTGTATAAGCTTCTTGAACACACAAATTCGCACACACACATTTGCTCCCTGCCTCGGAGAATAATGCCTGTGCAAGATCCCTTGGGACAAACGTACGTACGTACGTACGTATCTACCTATACACATACAAGTTAAATTGATCTTTGATTACATGCAAATGTTTTTTTTTTTTTGTTTTTTGCGTTTTTCCATTACTTGCGCTTGCCTGCATGTATGCAAAAAGAAAAATGAAACACTTATACATGCACTCGCACTCGCACCAGCAATTACACTTGTGTACATTGAATTGCTTTTAAGCATTCTAGAGTAATCAGTACGGTGTTCAGTGTAGATTTCATGATTCCTTTTGTTACTTCAGCTCCAGGCTGTAATCAATGTCATTTTTCTTTTTTTCATGAGCAGTCATACAATCAGGTTGCAATCGTTGTTGTTATTCTTGTTGTTGTTGTCGCTTAAAAAGCCGGCTACATCTCTCGATTTGCATGTATGTAAATCAACTTTATGCTATGTACTTCTTCTTCTTCTTCTTCTTCTTTTTTTTTTTTTGCTTTTTTTGTTTTATGTACATACATATAACATATAGCGCATGCATTTGAATAGTAATTTGGTTTCGGTTTAAAACCTATACATAAATGTATGCACATACATATGTATAAAATTACTCAGGGTATGATCTAAAATTTTAGTCAACTTGTTTTAAATTGTGTTCTGCTCGCTCACAACTCACAACTCACAACTAAAAAAGAAAAACGACTAGTTTATAGCTTATAATGTTTGCGTAACATTAGTGGCATTCTAAGAAACTTGAAACACAACTAATTCCGCAGCGAATTCAATCTTTAAGGGCCATCAATTTAACCGATACAATATTAAAGGACCTTTCAAGACAGCAAGGAAACTAATTAATCCATAGCTATTCCTTACATTCCGACAATATATCTGTAAGCGTAGTTAATAAATTTCCTACTAATGGCAATGACATCGAGAACAGTTTACTTGTACTAGTAGTCGCTGACCGCAGTGACGAAAAAGAAAAAATTAGAGAGATGGTGGCCGCAACATAGTGGATATGTAAGCGTTATGCCTTTACCGACTGAGTACTCACAGATAAGTATGACCAAAGTGAGAGATTGAACCCGCGAGCATTCACTACACGGCTACTCATCTGGATATTTCTTTTGTCACAACAAGAATTGGGCTGCATTTCAAAATTCAAGAAATTCAAGAATTCAAGAAATATACGAAATTTTAATTATTATTAATTAAGAAGAAGAATATGTTAATTAACAGAGATTTACGACAATTTTTATTTTACGAACTGGATTGCCTTTCTTTTACAGAACTTCCAGTCGTTCGAGTGAAACATTATTAGCCTCGAATATAGTTGAAGGACAGACGGAAAGAAAGATATCATATAAGTCCGAACTACATATTCGAACAAATTTTGTGGATTTTTTGATTGGACAATTGGTTTGGTTGGACAATACTTGAACAACTTGATCGGAACGATGCGTACGCTAACGCATACAGTTCGGACTTGCAAGATATGTTTAAAGTTAAGTGTCATAAGTAGGAAGTACCATAAGCCAAAAGCTTCATAGACTTGAACTGAAAGATTTGATCTCAAATCTAACGCGATGTTTTTGTACAGCCCTACAAACTTGGAGAAAATCCGATATCTTTTGTAGACGTCGTTAGAGCGACACAGACAGAACGGCATTCTTATGAATCACGTTTTCCCAGCAATTTTATTTAAGGCATTTAAGCATCGGTTGCCTTTGAAAACAGTGCGGCGACCAATAATTCCCGGGATTGGCCGCTTTCAACAAAAAATCGCTACAATTTTTAGGGAGTTTCACGCCTCAAACGATGCCTTTTTAAAATTTCATGTCACTTTAATGATTTATTTACGAATTGCATCGGCTTAGGCGACGCTGCTTTTCGCTGCAGATCGTATGAACACCAGCAAAACATCAATAATGGATTCTATAAATTATTCCGGATAATCGAAGGATGAGTTAAATTGTAAGAAATAGTTGGGATCTTAAAAATATCAAGAAACCTGGCCATGGGTTCGCGTTTATTCACCGTGGAGCAAAAGTCTCAACACAATGCGCGTAAATCGCTGGTTTCAATGACAAATTTGCATGACCTGAAGTTCGTATTACTGCCCCAAACATCATATTCTGCGAATCCGAGTCCCCAGGGCCAAATATCTGTTTGCACATCTCAAAAGCATTCTCGAGAGGAAATGATTTTCAACGAAATGATTTGACTGAAGCGCTTTTGTGGTTTTAATAAAAAAAAAAAAAAAAAAAAAAAAAAAAAAAAAAAATAGATTTTTCTTACTTAATTCCCGGAAATTATT
>KK502413.1:2285942-2296065 GCA_000688735.1 Glossina austeni | reverse complement strand
GGGCCAAATATCTGTTTGCACATCTCAAAAGCATTCTAAAAAGAAACCGAAATGTTAAGGAAGGTGTTGAACCGATTGCATTACAAATTTTGATATTAAAAAAATAGAAAAAGAAAAACCAAAACGGAAATAGATTTTTCTTACTTAATTCCCGGAAATTATTGATCAATTTATATATACATATATATATTATTTCTACATACACACATAGAGTGTTCAGCAAGTTAATGATAAATCTTGATTAAAAACACACTTCTTCACATCTATTATATTTAATTGAGTTGTAAATTTCAATTTTTATTACATTTAACACTCATTTCTCTTGTTGTTCTCGTTTCTTTTTGTCTCGTTTCGTTTCGTTTCGTTTCTTTTTCCACGAATACAGGTGAGTGTTTTGCATACTGACGAACATTCGCTGTGTGACCGCGAATCGCATTTGCATATTATAAGTAACGTATAATACTCTGTCTGAAGCGTAAGTCATTTTAGATAAGTTGCTAATAAAGTTAAGTCGAATATGTCAAATGTGATCTCTTAGGCTCTCTGTAGCTCGAGCTGTTACTTGTCAACAAAACAGTTGTTTTGACATTAATCGTTAGTAATTTACAGAAGAAGAAGAGGAAAAGAGATAAAACAAAAGAAAAAAAAAGCAAATTATTTAAGAAATTTATTAGAGTTCATTGTCAAAATCGTATTTTAACTGACAGATCGTGTAGATAATTTCTTTTAATTACCAAGCCAAGCAATTAAATGATGCAGCTTTCCTCTGTAAAGGCTAGTCTCGGCTAGCCTCAGTCAGTATTCAATCAACTATCATAATATTCATAGACAGAAAATGATAAATAAAAATGAGAGATTACGTTAAAGTGAATGAGCGAGTGAATGAGTGAGCTTATGAAGCGCATACATATATATGATAGTTTTAGATTTCTAAAGGCTCATAAGTTTTACGGGCTATTTATAATAATTGCAAAATCGCTTTCAGCGATAAGCTGTGCATATCGGAGATCTATTAACACACTCTAATGCAGTAATTTTCTATAATTTGTAAAATTTTTGCCTTTATCCTAATATATATAAGCGTTATATGAATTGGTAGAAAACGCTTTCGCGTTAACGTTAACGTCATAAACTTAAATATTCTTTCACTTTAAACAATTTAAAGTGCGCTTGAGAAATGCCCATTAAACGAGTAGGAAGTTAAAGAAAGCATGCAAGAAATTATTACATATCGGTGTGTAAGTGTAAGCGTGTTTGTATGAAAACTTGTATGCAAAGGTAGGAAACTTTCTCTAAACCATTTCATTTCGTTATAATCAACGACTTAAAACAGAAAACCCACGCATGTATATATATATACGTGTGTGTGTATGTGTATATTGAAAGTGCCTTTCAATTAATGAGCTTGTTTTCTTTTTTCATCATTTTCTGCTTCCTCTTCTTCTTCTTCTTCTTCTTCTTCTTCTCCTTGTACTCCTTTTAAATTATTATATAGGGAAAAATAAGCTAAGCGAGTGAAAAAAAATTTTGAACGTGATTTTCGTAAAAATTAAAAGGAAACATGAAATCATTTCTTTTTTACTTTTATTCATTTATTTATTCTTTTTCTTTTGTTTTTGTTTTTGTTTTTTTTTTTTTTTTTTGATTCTGTGCTAATTAGTTTTGAAAGGAGTAATAGCTCTGCTAGCTAACTCACATACCAAACTGCTACATGAGTTAACCCTCGCTATTAAAGGTCTTTTTCTTTTTTCATTGAGTATTTATTACATTATCGTTGTTGGTCACCGCTGTCGGGCGAGTGCGCGCGCGATTTCACGTGTTTCTCTCTGTGTGTGTGTGTGTGTGTGTTTGTGTTTGTGTTTGTTTTTGTGTTTGTGCTAAAATGAACAGCCGTTTAACTGGTACAACGGCTCGAGCACAGCATGGACACATTGTCATCCAATCTTATTTAAATGCTCCTACACGATAAAGTTTTTGTCACTGCTTTCTTTAAACATAACTAACAATTTATTTAAAACGTTAAACATTAAGGCTCTCTCTCTCTAGCCGGCCGTAAAATTAAAATTTCTTTTCTTCTTCCAATAAACGTATGCAATAAATTGTTTCTCTCTCTCTCTCTCTGCGCTAACAAAAAATCATTTGAAGCCCATAAATATTCAAATATTTTCGTTATTATTTATTTTTGCAAACACAGCAACCGACAGTTAGTTTTCACTGACCTTTGTCTCTTTCTTATTAATTTTTCTGTGCATTTATATATATGCATATGTGTGTGGTGATGCGTTAGTTTTTTAACTTACACAGATTAAGGCGATAGCAGAAGGTCGAAGCATTTATTGTAAGCGAATTTTATAACACCTACTAAAGGTATATATATATATATATATATATACATATATATATATGTGCGATTTCTCGCCGCTACACTTTTATTTATTGCATTTGTTGCGGGATGCAAAGGATCACATTTATGCGAACACAATCCTCAAACTCGTCATGCTTTAAAAACGAACATTGAAGTTATTGAAGTTATGGCCGGGCTTTTGCCCGTGGCCAACTCATCGAAAATTACCTCTAAAAGGCCTAGTCTTTGTACAATGTATCCTGAAGAACATTTGAATGATGTTGTATTCCATAACCTGGCAACAGGTTTTTCTCCTTGGAAGCGGAAGGGATCTAGTTGGAAGGAGCTCTCTTTTCTAAATTGAAAAGAAGCATTTCTTTCCCTATTTGGTTCTCTTGGTGGAGGTCATCTAATGATGATGGCCAGCGATATCAAGTGGGCCGGCGTTGACACAGCTGGGTGTGTGTGCTGTGCGACGACAAACGTGGAAGCATTATTTTCCTTGAGAAAGTATAGTTAAGGATCGACCTTCCGGGACGTGTGGATAGTCCAAAGGCAAGTGCTAAATGCGTACAGTATGAGATCACCCAGAGCTGTATAGCTTGGTTTAAGTTCTTGCTTGAACGATAAGCCAAGAAGTTAAAGGGTGTCCAGGGGGGTCAGCTTGTCCAAAGTAGGATTGCTCCGGCAGGAAGATACACACTACCCATCGGAATGCCGGGCGAATGCCTTCTTGCCTGACTGATGGGTACGGCCCTTCGGGGAGGCTATGGTTGCCACAAGGTTTCGCGGGGAGCTATTTAAGAGGTGCTTAGATACGCCTCGACGTAGACCACTAAACGAGAATTTGGCCCACACCCATTTTCTATTGCGAGACCCCCTTCAATGGTGATTGTCTCTCCCCCTGAGGGGTCCTCAATCCACTAACCTCTCGATTGCCAATGATTGTAGACAACCCGCCTGATTAAGGCTCATGCCAGGTGCAGACGTTAACACACAGATATACATCTGTATTCCACAATTAATGGCAACGACCAAACAATGTGTTGGGAGAGGAAAATCAAAAGTGTGTGTACGTTTACTTTCGGAAACAAAAATGAATAATGCAAATAGAGTAAAATAAAATTACTTTGCAAAAATTTGAACTTTGCTTGAATGCCTAGTCCGTAATTATCGCAATCGGCGATATATTGCCTGGGAAATCTTAAGAATATTAAATTGAAATTTGCTGCACCGGTCTCCGTGGCTCATATCAAACCTTCCTGCTTCTGACTGCCGCTTATCTCAGACGAAGAATGCTTTGATTCTTATATCAAAAAAAAAATAAATAAATAAATAGATCTTTTCGTGGATGACGTTCGAAGGCCAATTATTCATTCGGTGCTGAGTTGGTATCTAGCCAGATAGGCAGGAGAAGATACTCGGTGATCGATACTTTAAATAACTTTAAAAACTTATTCGCGCTGTCAGTGTAAATTTCTCAAATAAAGTAAAAATCGATAGCAAGCAAATAATAGCCTTACGTCCCTTCTTCCTATACTTTCTACAAATCTTTCTAATCATCACTAATCGCCACGAATATTAATCATAACAAAAACAACATATATCTAGCAGAAGAAAGCAGAAATAATTTTAATGTAATGAGGAAAAATAAAATAGTTTTCTTAATTTCAATAATTTCCAGATTTTTCATAAATTGTAAGAACTATATAGCATAACGGATAACTAATGAAATATGTGGAAATTATTTTTTACTTTTTTAAAAGATGTCTGCACAAAAATGGTAAAACAACAAACAATTGAGCTTTCATTAAAAACTGAATTAAATTCATTTAATTATTCGTATTAATAATAATAATAATAATAATAACAATAATAATAATAGTGTAATGACCTTAATAGTTAATAATTAATAAGTATAATAAATCTGTATTCAAAGTTATTAAATTTATTCGCATGTACCGAAAACGGTACATGTAAAATAAAAATAGTTAATCATTCAAAAAATGAATATTCATATGTATATATACTTATATAGATCGTGATCTCATGATCACTCACGTAAATAAGGATAAACAAAGAGTACTTGGGTATAATACTGTATAATACTTTTCAGATAACCTAATATATTATATTTGGAGTAAAATTTGTTGCATTTGTATAAGATCTTTCAGAAAGACCTATTATTTGAGATCAATTATGCAATGGAACCATTGTTCTATGAGCTGATGCTTGGCAGCTAATACTATTCTCCTACAAACACAATAACCCTAGCATCGTCAAAACCAGTTAGTCGACATCATTCGTTTATTGCAACAATGACAACAAATCGTCATTCGTTGTGGTTCGAAAGTTTGTTTAGTTACTTCTTTTGGCTCGTCGAAGTCGCAGATGGCATTTTATTATTGCTTGCTGATGTACAGACAGACAGATGAAAATTAGCCTCAGCACTTGAAATACGATTCGTTATCCGATCTTTTTTCCGATCAGCGAAGGTGCAGTCAACATATCTGAAGACTTCCTGTCGTTTATTCACCAAGTGTCATTGCATGACAGTTGTATGTTAACAGTTTAAAGATGGCGCCAAATTTCATATGGCACCTCCCAACGAACGGCGCTATATTTATATTCTCAATGAGGTGGAAATTTCAAATTGCACTATGAAGCGAACACAGTATTCCTTCTTAATTTGTTTATATACATATATATATATATATATATATATATATATATATACATACACATATAATGCATACACATATAATATAATATGATTAAAAATTGTTAAAAGAAATAGTCAAAAATAATTCAATGCTAAGTCCGATATATGCTTTTTCATGTTTACATCAACTGCCTGAAGCGATTGCAATATTGCAAAGAGTTCCCGTCAGTGCTTGTATCCTCAATATTAACGCATCGTCATAGTATGTGTGTTGCGCTTGAATATATTAAAGGGTTACAAAGTTAATATAATTGGCAAAACAATTATAATCAACCCAAACACATATACACAACATGTTCGATGAAATTTATGTGAACACAACCCCCCACGTATACATATACACACAACGTATATATCATCATATTTAATGCAAACACTAATCTACCGAAGAAACATTAAAAAAAACCAACGCAAAGCACACAAACTAATTTACACAAACGTGACATGAACTCCATAACGAATAAAACGAACGTAATCCAAATAACCACAAAAAATTTATATATAAAAAAAAAGGCAAAAAAAAAAAAAACAAAAAAAAACAAAAAGAAGAAAAAAGATTTCAAAACATAAGAAAAAGGTACAGATTGCTTAAGAAGTGATATTATTGGTTTCGGTTAAGCTGAAGAGAAAGAAGACAGAAGAATATATATATATATATATATATGTGTATGCATGCATGTATGTATGTATGTATGTATGTATGTATGTATGCATGTGTGTGTGTGATCGCGCATGTTTATATATATACTTATATGTATATTTATACTTTACAGAGAGTAAATGCATTGCCGTGGATTGTCATGGTGACCTGAAGGCCAAATAAATGTATAGACATACAGATAACCAGCATATAAAAGAACTTCTTCGTGGGTTGCTTAGCGAAATACAACAAAAGTTTCTCATATACAATAACAACAACAAACATATATATATATATATATATATATATATATATAAATACTAAGAAAAACAGTAGGTGCAGAACAATGCATATTTTATTGACCCAAGGGGTCCTAAAATAAAAATACAAAAAAAAAAAAACAAAAAAACAAAAAAAAACAAAAGTAAAAAAAAAATTTACAAATCTTCCAGCCATTCAATAACAATCAACTAAAGTTAGCCTCTTACGGCCATTAAAAACTTGAACACCAATAAAAGACAAGTTTGCCTACTTCAGAAACACTTTTTTTGCATAGTCTATTCTCAGACAGACAGACAGACAGACAGACAGACAAACCGATAGACAGATTGAAAGTATACATCATTGTAGGCCGTGATTTGTTTGATGTTATTCAACTTGCTGGTAGATACAGATTCCTCCAAGTGTTTTCTTTGATTTTCAATTTATGAAAATGGAGTAAGTTTTCTTACACTACGCATACATATATATATATGTATTTACTGTCTGTCAAAATTTTTCTGTATTTTCTTTGTTAGTAGCAGATAAACTGAAACCATTAACTTGATATTCTAAACTTTAACTCGACAGGCTAGCGTTTGTTTTTTCTTTTTTTTTTTCGCTTGTCATTTATTGACAATTGCTGCCGTTAAAACGCTCTGACTATGTGTAAATTTTTCATTTTGGAATATGTCTATGCTTGGCTGCCTGCCTGCCTATATGCCTGCCTTCCTGCCATTTAGCTTTTAATTTAAGCTAAACTAAGACACGTGTGTGACTTAGTGAAATCCATTTCTTGTTTTATAAGCATTTTCACATATCCTCTGATGAGTGGGTGCCACCCAGTAAATCGTTGGTGTCTAGTTTCTTCTTTTTTTTTTCGGGTTATTTGTTAAACCCTAAACATTTGACAAGTTTACAGGAGTGTTTTTTTCTCCTCTACTTAAAGTTGTTTTTTTTTGTTTCTTTAAATTTTCTTTTTTTTTTTTTTGTTAACTCATTTGTTTCGTAACAACTAAATGTTTGTATTGTTTACGTATGTTTATGAATTGTGGGTTTCATCTACCATAAATGACGTTTAAGCAAATTGAATTGAATTTTGGTGAACGTGGTAAATATATATACAGAAAAGTTGATAAGAATGTGGGCGTTACTCAAAGAAAAGATTTATTTGACGCTTGAATTGCACTAAGAGTTCAATGAGAAACAATTTTAATTAATTTGTATTGACAAACTCTAGCATAATATTGAAATTTTCATTGAATTATAGGTTTTTCAAATGTCCAGCTTCCTCATCAGAATGCCATTCGAAAGGGTGGACCGATTTGAATATACACTTGATATTTTCACCTTTATATATGAAAGCATCCGACCATCGTTCGCTACATCTAAGTTGAGATCAAAGCCTGCCAAGACTTGCTTAAATAATACTTTAATGTTATCCAGACTAAAAGCATTGGTAACGTATTAAAAAAAAAAAATTGTTTTCAAAACGTGGGACAAAATATAGTTAGAACCAACGAAATCGGGTCAGAATCGCACTTAATGAAAAGCATTACATTTTTAGGTAACATCTATGGAATGGGTATTAGATTTGTCTTTCCATGCCGCCATAACGGCCAGAAATACATGTTAGAGCCATCATGAAGTATATTTTATCAGCATTAGTGGCCTCCTCGACTGTCTGCCTATATGTTGTTGCAAAGCTCACGATCGCAAAAATTTAGATGAAAACTTTCAAGTTGACTTATATATGCACTTTTAGTTGACGGAAACAGAACGGCATGATGATGAAACTTCGTACCACAGTTAAGTTGGATATAATTTAAAAAAAGTCGTCCGCGGTCCACCCTTAAATATCCTAAACCACTGCGTTTACTATAGTTATTCATATGAGGACTTTTCAAAACAAGTCGTTATGGGTTAAATGATCGCAAAAGTGGTCTTATCCAAGCTACTCTTAATAGCGTTCGTCCATGGGCCAAGGCAAGTCAGTATACCAAATTTCATAAAAATATCTCGAAAATAGTGATCGTGAAATAGTGATAGTGATAGTGAAATAGTGATGGTTGAGTGCAAGAAAATAAAATGAACAGAGTGACAGACGGACAGACATGCTTAGATCGATTCAGAATCACTGTAATAAAAAAAGATGGGCTTATATCAAGCCCTATTTGGTGTTGCGTACATCCATACACACTTAATATACCTTTTCACCAGTAGTATAGAGTATACTTGACATCTACATTTTTCAAATTCGTTTACACAAAAGGAACATTTTTTTATATAATTTTGTATCGTCATAAGAACGGAAGTATCGAACGGTCGACCAAATAGGAAATTATTTATCGAAACTGTGTTAATCGAAAGCAAAAATGTCTACGGTTAACAGCGGGGAGAGCAGGACATTTAAAGTTAAAATTGCAAACATTTCCTAGGCGTCTTTTGCCAAATCGAAGCGAATTGCTTCGTATTGAGAATTCGCCAGCATTTAATCCTTTCCTCTCGAAAATAAATGAAGAAATGTGTGAAGTGAAGTTTAAGTTCCATTTTAAGTTTATTATAAACCGATTATAATACCGATATAATACCGATTAATTCAGGCTCGAATCGGATCACTTCTTCGACTGCATTCCACACGACAGGTTATTTTAAAAAGCCGTCATTTGATTGACTGTAGGATGATGTAAGGTGACCCATGACCCACTGTAGTGTTTTCACTTCTTTATTTTTTCTATACAAAATTGCGAATACACTGCCTTTTTGATATCTTCAGCATGTCAGCTATATTTCGGAACTTAACTTTTCGATCATCGAGAGTAATTTCCAGGCTATTTTTGATATCTAATCTGGTTTCATCACTTCTTTTGGGCATTCAAAGCATAGAACATCATTGGCATCGCTACGCGTACACTACGGCGTCCGTGAAGAAATTATCAAAATTACATAAGATTTTCCAAGCAGCATGAGCAACCGCGTAGGTAGGCATTCGCGGATTTTAAACCTCAATGCGGTAGAATTTATTTTGGGGGCAGTTATAGTGCCCGTGCTCAGACGGTAAAGGCATAACACTTACCGATTGGGCGCACATCCAAAAGTCTTTGGCCATTTCCTTGTCCCTTTCTCTTCCCTACTCCTTTTCGACCATCAGCGTATTATGCGAACAGGAAACATCCCTTGAGTGATTTGTCATTTAATACAAAAAAAGGAGAAAAAAAAGAAAGCGTCGTTTGAAACTTGGCATTACGTGTCAGTTGTCAGCATTATTGTGCTGATATGTTGGTTCAAGATTTTATTTATTTATAAAATCAAATATAAATTAAGAGAATTAAAAAGAGCAAAAGTGTTCAGGGCACAATAGTTTTGTCAATAATTTTTTTTAACCAAAAATCGCATCTTATCCGGCACTGCATTCGCCTGATTTTATTTCCTATCATTTCTACGCATTCGGGCAAAAGCATTTACCGGTGAACAGATGGAGTTATGGCAGCGGCAAAAAGTCCATCGAAAATTCTTACCCAAAACATTCTCAGGCAGCTCCCTGTTTAAATGTTGAAGTTACACGCGATGCTTGTAGTTTCCAAGTGACGTTCGATGCTTGGAAACATAGTCATTGGCTGGCTGCAACTAAGAAGATTGTTTCGTTTACTTAGGCTATAATGAGCCTCTGCATAATTAAAAGAGTTTGAAAATTTGTTTCTTAAAATTTCCTTTTCACTTAGTATAGTATAAGACGGCACTCTACACATGACACTGCTCTGCTACAGCAGACATGTCTGAAGAAAAGCTGCTAGAATATATTAGATAAGCATGCTTGGGAAACTATATTCACATGTCTTTACACCTTATCTGCCTTTAAGTTTAGTTGTTTTAAATCACAATAAATTCAAATGTTATTTAATTAAAATAAATTAAAAATTTTTCTTTTTTTTGTTTATATAATAATTTCTTTTATCTAAAAAAATATTTAAAAACATCAAAACAGCAGAACTCTAAGCTCTAGTTATACATACAACCTTGTAAATGTATGAAGGAAATGTAGAAAACGTACGTAAACGTATAAATAATCGTGTATTAAAAAAAAAAAAAAAACAAAAAAGAATAAAAAAACTTGTTTTTTAAAAAAAAAAAAAAAAAAAATAAATAAATAAATAAATAT
>KK502413.1:2261946-2280237 GCA_000688735.1 Glossina austeni | reverse complement strand
AGCAAAGCAAAGCAAAGCAAAGCAATGCAAAGCAATGCAAAGCAATGCAAAGCAAGGCAAAGTGAAGATAGAAAAAACCGACATAACCAACTGCAACAAAATATATTCACTGCATAAGTTCCACCATTTAAGGAGATGTTTTTCATTTCCAGACACGCGAGTCAAGTGAGATACTGTGCGCTTTTATAATCTACATATATATATATACATATATATATATATATATATATATATATATACATACATACCGACATATATATACACATATATAAATATATATATATATATATGTTTTGGTATGTTTCTATGTATATTTTTAAACGCACCTAGTTATTTAGAAATATAAGTCCGTAGACACGTTTTGTATTGCATTCATGTGAAGAGTTTTTTTTTTTTTTTTTGTATATTTATTAAGAAAGAGGTTAATATTACAATAATACACTCTTGCACTTAACACTTAAGGATTAACGCATATGAATATTTGCATATTTGCATTTGTTACACCCAGAAAAATAAAAACTATATATCTTTTAAGCTCTATATATATATATATATATATATATATATATATATACATAAGTTATATAAGTTAAGGTTTACATTCTTCTGATAATATTTTTCTATACTTCAACTCACTTCTCTACAACGAAAAAAATAGGAAAAATCAATAACAGAGATCACTTCCTCTTCCCATTGTTGACTGTGAGTCAATAACATTTCTCAGCGGAATTATTGACAGACAGACCGATAGACAGACAAAGTTAAATCAATTCAGAACTTACTGCTTATCATATCAATATACTAAATTTTAAACACGCCTACAATTAATAAAAACAAAAAAAAAAAAAACTGTGTAAAATAATCGACAAACAAGATTCGCCCTAACACGAACTACTAACAACTTTCGTACTTTTCTTTTGTTTTTTCCCTTTGTGTGTTTTTCTTTTCCTCAAACACACAAAATTATGACTAGTGTCATAGTAGTATGACAAAGTTTGTGTGAAAGTATAGTTTTTGTTTGATTTTTTTTTCTATTATTTTACTGATAGTCGGTTTCAACATAAGGCACCAGATTGTCTGTGGTTGCTTGGAATTTTTAAAGTTTTTATTTTCTTTTCTTTTCTTTTCTATTTTTATTTTTATTTATTTATTTTTATTTATTTTTTTTTCCTTCTATTTCCTCGACTCAGTTACTTGCTTTTGCCTTTTACAGTTGCTCAGTTTATTTGTGCCCGCATTGTTTTTGTTGTTTTTAGTGCTTGATCTTTCATATTTTTGAAATTCAATTTATTGTAGATTTGCAATAGCATTACCCCGGCGGTGATTTATTGATTGCATAAATATGTATAAGCTTAGCTTTTTGAATTTATTTATTTTTTATTCAATTTGCTTTTTCCCCGGCATCAGTAAACTTTTACCCAGCAATTCATTGTATCTAATTTGTCATCAATTGAAATAAATTAATATCAAAAAAAAAAAAAGAAGAAAATAATGATAATTTTAAATTGATTTTGTTGTTGTTGTTGTTGTTGTTGTTTTTTTTTTTTATTTTTTTTATTTCCTAGCATTTACTTTATTTTTTACTTCAATTTCCATAATTGAAATTTTTCTCGATATTATATATATATATGCGATTAGAAAGATTGAATTGAATAGATTGAATTTTCTTTGGTGGCTTGTGAAGTTTGTTCGTTAAATGCCATAAATATTACTCGTTATAAATTATAGTTTAGATTAATTGCAGAATATTTAATGAATGCATTCACAGCTCACTAGAATCGTGATTACAGATAAATTCGTAATAGGAGAGGTTGTATATGGGCTGATATGCAAGTGGTATGCAAGAGAAAATTGCGTAAACTATCGAATAGATCGGCTCGTTCGACACTATGCTCACTCAAAATCGGATAAATCTCATAAGCTTTTTATTTTTCTTCTGCGTATGAGAGAACAACTTAGGTAAACGCCGATGCGGACATCCATCCAATAATTGTGGCGATCATCAAGTCCGTCCAAATAAAAGTTTTCCTCAATCCTAATTATAATATTTCGCGAACACTTCCCCACGAAATTTGTCTTGGCGCGACCATATGACAAAACGGGCATTTTTACGGCGCTGCGTTAATCGTGCTTTCGAAATTTTGTATTCATAACTAATACGAGGTTTCGTTTCATTTTGACCTAATTCTAGATTTTCTTGTATGCAAAGATTTACGTTAAAGCTTTTAGGTACAACACGGCGTATGGGAGATTTAGAAGTTAATTTTTAACCAACTTTTTATTTATGTACTTATTTCATAACCGAATTAGCTCTTCAATCTAAAACTAAAGAAGAAGAAGAATACGATTAAGTCCAGTTGTCCGTGTAAAATTTTAAAAAATTTTTATTTACTTATTTTTTGCTTTTTACATACATACAGTGATTTATTTATTGTATTCAACTACAAGCTAAAGTCGATATAAAGTTGAAAAGAAAAAAAAAAGAAGAAGAAAAGAAAGTCTCTGTTTAATAAAACACATAAATGCCTGCAGTTTAAGCCGTGCGTACCTGATATGAAATCGAGAGATTCGATAATATTGAGGTGAACGCAAACCGTTAAATAAAGGTATTACTCTACCATATGTGTATATATTGGGTTTAGCAGATTTAGCAAAGAATTATTATGGTTATCGCTGTCACTCCTTGAATAGTTGGAATGATCCTTTTACCAAACGGTGATGTTTTCTCGAACATCTTCCGCTATTCTTTCGTGAACTAGTTTTTAAAAATCATTTCTGTTATCGTTTTTCTGATGGTCGAATTTTTACGTGAACGATAGATAGAGTCTATGGAATTAGGACTATGTGGTCTGATTATCTCCGTTCATAAGACTTCAACATTTTCGAGAACCAATCACTGAAGTCATGCGAAATTTTTATGCTAACTTTATAGATAGAACAGCGGATTGAACTATAGCTTCGGTAGGTGCAAACGGTTGTGAAGATCGAATTATTTATGACAACAACTAGAAAATATAGAACAATTACAACAAATAAGTCTTCGCCTGAGAACAGTGTTTACTTTTTAGTAGTCCACGATGAAAATTAGTGCAAAGTAGTGGTTAGTCCATGAACTGTGAGAAATTTGGATTATGTAGAGTGATTTTTCGGAATCCTCCCCACGAAAAGTAATACTTTGTATGACAACAAGTTATTGTAACAAGACAATGATTTTTCCTATTTTATGATAAATATACGAAAAGAGCTCCCAGGGGCAAAATGTTGTAAATCCTATTTACACACAGAGAGACTATTATATATTTTGGTTGAAGTGTATATTCATCCAGAAGGAAACTATATATTCTTGATCAGTTTCATATTTTGAATCGATTTAAGTATAACCGTCCGTCCGTCTGTCCGTCTGTCGACTGTAGATTTGGCAGAAACATTGGAAGTTCTTGCACGCATTGAAAATTTGCACAAATTGGTCGAAGGACATGCCTACGTATATACTACGTAACAACAACAAAACATTCGTTTTTCAAAAGAAATAAAAAAATGGTTGTTTGATCATTACTCATAAACTATGGCAAATAAATGCACAAAAGTTTGAACGTATATTTTATCTATCGACATTATAGTACTTGTATAAGAATGGTAAAATTAGCCACGCCTACTCAATTATATAGTTTGAAATAATTTAGTTTTTTTTTTTTTTCAATTCCTTTACAATGCGCAGAAACAAGCCACATAAAGTGTATGAATTGTAGGCCAGATTCAAATGCAGAATGCACGAAGAAGGCATCTCGAAATAGACAACATCGTCCATCTGTCCCTCTGCCCAATTGTGCCGCGTCACATCCTCCGGCTTGCAAAGAAAGAGATATCATCTACAAGTTTGCAAAGGAACTTGAAAATGACCTAAAATTTGCAAAGAACACGCCTACAACGCCCACACGCTTAAGCAACTTTGCTTTCCTTTACTTTACTGAAAATCAAAAAAATCGGTCGCGACCACTCTCTTAGGGAGTATGTACACTCAGTTATTTTCCTCATTTTTAGTCTCCTCTAGGATAACGGTGATGGCTCTAAAAGATTCGCTCACGACCGAATATAATTTTCTTACTTGTTCTTCATTTATTAATATTTTTTTTTTTTATTTTTTTTTTTTACATATTTTTTTATAACAATTACTGATACGATTTACATATTACTCTGATTACGTAAAGCGTTAAAAATGATGTAAGATAGCTTGAGATCGATAAGCATAATGCAGTTATAAAATTGAAGCAGAAAAATCAATTAAAAATTGTCACACAAGACAACACAAACAAAGCGAATATATTTTAGAGTTAATTTGCAATTTGTTGCTTGTTTCTCCTTTCGATAAATAAATATATATATATATGTATGTATGCATGTATTCGCTGAAAGTGAAACAAATGACTTATATTGCTACACTTACTAATGTTACTAATTATTTATGCACGTTTCGCGTACAGCGGGTATAAGAAAAGCCATTTAAAAAATATTTCATTATTTTGAAGCAATAAAAGCAAATCGGACCCTGAGGATATGAAAACCATATCTCTGTATGCGAAGAAGGCGGGCAGATCTTTTGTTTTTCTTTTTTTTTTTTGTCAATACATTTTACTTATGAGAAATATATACAAATGTATAAAGAAATGTGTGGGAGATTGTTTATGTAAAGAAATTGATATACTGTGAAGAAAACAAAAACTAAAACAAAAATAAAAAAAAAAAAAAGCAAAAGAAATATAATAATAAATAAATAAATATAAAGTAGGGAGTAAAACTGTAATAAAATAACATTTGAAACGGAACTTAAGTAATAAAATAAAATCTAAACACTTTAAAGCGTACATAAAGCATACAAAATAAATGTTTATTGTTTATAATTTTAGCGTCTATTTACAATGCGCTGCGCAACTAACCACCGGTTGGTTTATTTGCTTAGCATTTCAGAGTTAGGAACCTTTTCGTGCAACTGAAGTTAAATACATAACGACATGGCATTGGTTGGGTAAATGCATTCACATATACTTCGTTAGTTAACTAATTCAATTAGCAAATGATTGCGTAAATTCGTGATGTATTCATGTGAGAAATAACAACAAAACTGCCCGGGAAACGAAATTCAATATTTAGTTAACTAACTGGCTAATGAATTTTAAATCGAACAAAGTATTTAAGTATTTTCACAAGTGTGTAAAATATATTTCTATGCGATGTGTAAATATTGCAAGTAAAACAACAACAACAACAAATATTTACCTTTAAGCTCTTTATGAAAAGAATGTAGAAAATCCTTAGGAGAATAAGAGGAACTAAGAAAAGAGCTCACGAAACCACGTTAACAGCATTAGAGATCCGTTTAGGTATCAATTTTCTTACACCATTTGTTACACCCTACACATTTTGAAACCCATATATTATTCTTAGATAAATGAAAATTTTGCCCATTGGTCGACTCGTCTTTTGTTATAGTGATCGCGTTTTGAAGCCATTTGCCTATGATTCTGTTCGCCTGATGTCAGTCCATTTGTCCTTGTTTTGATGAAATTTGCTACACTGCTGTGCTACACGCTATTGAAAATGTATTGGATCGGATCATTTTTTCGACAGCTCGCCATAAAACGCCTTTTTTCGCGAATCATTTAAAGAAAACAAAAAATGCTTGACTCAAATTGCGATGCAATGTTGTGTTGTGGAATTTCTAATTGATATGGAAAATTGCAATCGGGCATGGCAATGTTTTAAATGCCCTATCCTTCGTAGGAAAACTAAGCTTTCGCATGGGAAAAAGTTTTGATTTTCAATCTTTCAAGAAGTCAACCTTATCCCAAATCTTTTCTCTAATTTTTGTTCAACTATAACCTATCTGCAGTATATACGCACATTCAGTAATTGTGTCATGTCTCCTTAAACATTTAATGCCTAAGCATCAGCGCATCCCTCCTCTCATCTATTTATCTATTCTTTACATTTTCCTAGTTCCATAAGTCGATGTTAACGACTGAAGTTTGCATATGTCATTCTGCGATGCGTATACTCGTCTGCAGTGAAGTATTTTTTGTACTGCTTTAAAAACGTAGATCCTTCGTAGCTTCTTTCGACACTTTCAATGCATGTTCTGTCCAACACACATCATTCTGTATTCTTATGGCCACAATATCAAATTTTGCCGATTAGATTCATATCAGAGATTAAGAGAAAGGATTGTTCATCACTTGACTTGTGCATCAAAAAAGTTTTCAATAAGAACATGCAAGAAAATGTTGAAGGTGTTGAAAGGTGGACAAAATAGATGACCGAAAAACAGGTGGACAGATTTCCGGACCATACAAACATTTTATGCTCATCGAAAAAATGCATACTTTACGGCGCTTCTAATAGGTATTTGATTCATTCAAATCTACCCCGATAAAGGCCGAAGAATAATTAAAAAAATTATATATATATATATATATATAACTTCCGCGATAAAGGCGATTGCGATCCCTTTACATAATAATATCTCGATGAAATATAGTTGTGCGAAACGCACAATTAAAGACGATACGTATAATAATTTTTTTCTCATGTTCAGTATACGCACTCAACCCCCGCGCAATGAATTCAACGCATCGCGCATCAACAAAGTAATTTTTCATAAATGTACAAATAAATTACAGTTTTTTCGATAAGTTAAAAAAAGAAAATAAATAAATGAATCATAAGCCCATTTCCCGTCTAAACAAGTGCACGGGATATTGACTTGATTTTTATAATTTTTTTTTGTGTATATTTTTTGTCCAAATTTTGGGAACTTGCCTTGTTTTTGTTTAAACAAAAAAAAAAAAAAAAAAAAATAAAAATTTTAGAATTTTTTTTTTTTTTTGTTTTACAAAAATAAAAAAATTTGAAGTTTATTTGCGCAGTTGTAAAATTCAACGGAAATTGGTAAGAAAAACATTAAATCAACAGAACTTAAACTTTTGCTGTTGACTTTTATTTTTGGCATTTTACGCGTACACATAGTGGATAGAGTGTTTTAACAAAGTAAGAGTTGTGTCGGATCATTAAACTTTTGAACACAAAAACCAAATAGACAAACACAAACGATTTCCTTATTGCATAGTTTCTTTTTTTTTTCGTCTTTTTTGTTTTTGTTTTCGTTTTTCTTCGTTTTTTTTTCCCTTCTTTTGCTTTTCAATTTACTTTAGATAACAAACGCGACCAAGATGAGTAGGAAGCCAAGTAATGAAGAGTACAACAAATATAGTTTATACGTACGTACGTACGTACGTATGTACTTACGTACATATAAACCAGAATAAGGAAAGCAAAAAAAAAAAGAAAAAAAAGAACGACAAGAAATCGATCGCATACATGTATGAACATGTGGTTTATTGGAGAAGCTAGTCTACCCACACTATGAACCTACACATTTATAAAGATCTGTGCACATTTACACAAACGCACACACGCACACACACACAATCCATATACACGTACACATAGTAATATGTTAAATAGAAAAAAAAAGAAAAAAAAAAAAAAATCTAAATTCTTCAATACAATTATCAGCAGACACATCTGGAGTTTGAAAGCCTATATCGTTATCTTTCTCTTTTACGGTATGTGCGCGTATTTATGTACGCAGTATTATTTCGCAAATAAACTTTACAAATAATAAACAAAAACTCTAAAAAGAATACGCATAACGTATAACGCGCGCACAAAGATTTACGATTTGCTAACAAACATCATACAAAACACTTATGAATACTTTCTTATGCATGCATAAATGCATTCATATAGGTATGTATGGATGCAAATGTATCTATATATATATGTATATACTTTGAATACATTATGTTTACACATATGTATAGATTACAGATACATGCTTAAATGTTTGTACGGATATTAACAAAAACGTGGGATATTTTTTCGCTTCACCAACGGAGAGTCTTTTAATACAATATTTTCCAATTTAAATACATTTTGTTTTCTTTTATATCTTTGCGCGCGGCACAAAACTTTTTGTTTTCTGCGAGATTCTTTTTTTTTTTTTTTTTTTTTTTTTTTTTTGCTGCTTGTACTAAACCGCCTGGAAAAGGCGTCAATTTTCCATTTAGTCTCCAGATCGATTTTTTATTTATTACGTTAATGTGCATCTGCTCTTTTTTAATTGCTTGAATTTTCCAAAAGTATACGTTACGGTAAGATATGTCCTGAGAACATATAAAATTGACCGACAATTTACCCTTAAATTTATTCACGTATGTACGAAAGGATTTCTTATACCCACAGCCAAGGAAAGAATGCGCCGAATATCACATCATTCACAACGAAAAGCTCAAACATATATATATTTGTTGAAAATGATATGACAAATTAAGTATGCATCCCATGAATTGGCAATGTGTATAAATATATATATATATATATAAATATATATATGTATATATATATATCTGTTCTGAAATATATGGATATGATATACAAATATATGTGGATCAAGTTTCTGGTTTCCATAATAGTTTTTGCGACTTTGCAAAGTTTACTAACACACAAATTGACTGAATCGACGACTGAATCGATTCTCATTTTCAGAATGATCAAAATATATACAAGTTTTTTGTTGTTTTCGATCATTTATAATTAATTTTGTTTTTTTTTTATTTTATTTGTCGCTCTATTGAAGAAATAGTAAAAATAACTCAGGCATCTTGTTCCATATTTCTAGTCAAGTTAATCAATGGCGATATTGACTCGTCGACCATCTTCAATGTCTCTCATCGTTCGTCGAGAAATTTCATATTCATAAGGCTTGACTAATGTCGGTATATAACTACACAATTTTTAAGCCGTTCAGGGTCCTCTGTAAAAATCGAAATACTATCTATCATCGATGTCATATTTAAACTGAACTAACTGGCATATTGAACGTATCGATAGGGCCACAAGCTAACCCTAATATGTTCAGCATCATCGGTTGCCAGCGTGGTTGCTTAAAAGCTTAGATCATATTATTTAGTGTTGAATTTTCATACTCAATCTTATTCTTCAATGCTTACACAGTCCGGCTGTCTTATTAAAACAGTTGCACTTTTATATTATCATTATTATGCATCTTATCAAGTCAAGTACGAGTTGTGCCCTACAAATTTTATATGCACTCTAATATCATCAAATAAATAAAAATAATTAGAAAAACAAAAAAAAATTCCTTAATTCCCACTATTTCAATGCCATTTGTAAGTACATATCAACATTATACACCATACCGCTTGTGGTACAAAACTATATTAAATTTGCCGAGAATGTATATAACCACCCAGAAGGATTGGAGATACACTCATCTTTCGTTATATACCAATCGATTGAGAGAGTGATTCCGAAGATGTGATTCTGTGAGGTTGGTATGTCCCTCTGTCCGTCTTGTGTTCAAACTACAGTTTGTAATTTTTGAGATATTTTAACAAAACTTTGTTTTGCCGTAAAGACCAACGCTTCAGCGAATGCTTTGAATCGAATCACAGTTTCGATCCATTTAATGTTAGACGGTGGATCCACTATAGTGTGGATTGCTCATTTTTATAGGCATTTTACACTTTTACGCTAGGAAAGCGATTATGGAAATAATTGTGAGACTTAGACTAATGCCGCTACTTGTGACTTGTGCCAGTTTTTTTTTCGTGTAAGGTGCAATAACATTGCTTTCAAAAAAAGTATGTGCGGAGTATCGAAAAATGGCAAAAGTATCCCTTACCAAATTTTTTTTTTTTTTATATAACAAATCATACCACGATGTGACTCTCAGTCACATATGAGAATTAAGTTGAAATTTAGTTAGATATTCAAACAAACTATATATATATAAACGTCAAGGCCATATATTCTTGGGCGTGCAATAAGAACTAATCGAAAAGTTTACGTTCGAGTCAAAGACTTATCGTCGCGAGACTAGGGTTATTAGAGGATAAAAGTGTAAAAAAGGCGGGCGTGATTGAAGCTTATGCAAATGCACTTCCCCAAAATGATTCGATATCTGCTCATCCTATACTCGGTAGATATCAAAACGTAATTTATTCGCATGTCATCAGTTGCGTGAGTGTTTCTTATTCCTGCTACACACCTTTTGAATCGAACATAACTTTTTAATTTTATCTTGAAAGACTTTTTCAAATTTTGTACTCGAAAACCTTTATATAACTCAAGCAGAGATTAAACAAACAAATAAAAAAAGAGGAAAAAGTTATCAATTCTAACTATAAAATACAAGTCAATTAAGACCGCTAAGCAAAACGTTTCTGAAAATACAAAATATTCTGGATGGATGCAGCATCAGTGAATAAAAATTAATTGACGCATGCAGACACCTATTGATAGATCCAACTAAGCTGTAAACAAAGTTTATCTTTAATAAGTTATTCTAAATTTTGCCATTTATTGCATTTATCTTCTGTCCATAAAAATGCAAACATTTGTTTTCATTTATATCTTACGACGAATATCTATCGCACTTAGTTTATGAATTTTTCCTTAATCCATTTTTCATTAATGTTTCTTGTCTTTTCGTTTCTCTCATTCGATAATTTTTCCTATCCAAGTTTCTATGTGGCCGAGTGAAAAGCTATGATTTCATTTCAATTTGTTAACATCATGACTTGTGTCATGGCTAAATGGTCGACACTACATCATTTTACATACACATACACATACATACACACACATACACGTAGGCATTTATGGAGGAAGGAAAAGAAACTATTTTTCGTAATATCTTTTCAGATTTTCGACCAACATGCATTAAAATGAAGCGAAATGAACTGCTTTTCTGTTATAACGATGAAAATATGTTCAGTTTGTCATTCCGTATGAGAGTTAAAAAGAAAACATTGCCAGATGCCATACAACGCAAAGAGATATCATTTCGAACCCTCAGCATACAACTGTTGAGAAGAACAAAATTTGCAACATATACATACTCATGCATAACCTATTTATTGATCATAACCAGCCATAAGCAACAAGGTCATGATTTTTTAAAACAAATTTATTCTGAAGCAAGCAAAACCTGACACATCTTAAGTTCCCGAAAACCCAAGAGAAACAATCGAATAATATCGCTATCGAAAATGAGTGATGGTTTCATCAGATTTTTAAAGTGGCTGGATGAGTGAAATAATCCGGTTACCAAAACGATGTTGATTGCCTTCCTTTTGTTTTTAGCCGAAGATCAATGCTATGGATATGAATGACGTTTTTTTTTTTTTTTTAACATAATATCGTCACTCGGCATACAGCCTCGGCAAAATTCTATTTATTAACTTACCTTTGTCTGTCCATCGGTCCGTCCATCTACGCGCTGTTCCCCTGCTTAATATTGCAAAAATTCTGATTAATTGTGTGTTGATGACAGCCTCGGGCGTGATCCACCGCCTAAACGTCCACCATAGATAAAAATGCCGAACTTACTTAATCTACAACAGATAATAGCCTAACCTATAGGAAAAATATTGTATATACACATACATAAGTGACTGAAAAAGTTATTGATTTGTCCGATCTATTAACAGATTCTTAACTTCTATACATTATCTCGATACTGCTCCAAATTTCAATTCAAGGCGACTATAGCTTACTCGCTTAACTGTTCTTTGCTTTGTACATAAACGAAATATCTTTACATCTGAATGGTGCTGGCAGAGATATACAAATTTTGCAAAATGTCTCAAAATCAAAATCGCGCGCGCAAAAAAAAAGAAAAAAAGAAAGAAAAAGGAAAAAAACAATTCTGCATTAGAGATAGTTTCGTGCAAGTAATCGCGTTCTTCTTATTCTCTATTTCGACAATACTCCGCATTGCTTATAAGGACGATTGTATAAACCAGACAAACACGCAGACCATATTAAAAACAGACAAAGCAGCAAGACGCCAGAAAAATGTGTTATATTATATTGTTTGTTGCATTCGTTGCATTTGTTGATAAAGTGGTTTAGTTTGCAATTGAATTAGAGGCATACTTAGTATGTGTAAATGTGCACATTTTCTATTTCCACTTTTTGATTTAATATTAATGCAACTTTAATAGGAATTTAGAAAGTGTAATGAATGAGCAAGAATGTACGTATGTACGTATGTATGCATATGTATGTATGTATGTATGCATATGAGCAAAAGTCTCATGAACTTTATAAATATTTATTTAAACCTGTGTATCTAAATGCGGAAAAATGTTTTTTGTCATTTTACACAACGAATTTTTAAAACTTCATTACTTTACATTCTTCACACATACATACTAACTGCAGGGTAATGCACTTTATGAATAGGTTATTAGGTAATCAACTCGTTGCCTAACTCTTTGTCTTCTAAATTTATATTCGTCTTAGGATAGAAATCTGCCATATGGACATATGGAATGACAATACTCCCCATTGAAATTAAAGCACATTAGTAATCAGAAATTCATTCCTAGATTATATGCTTTAACTCCAAGTGTTATACGTTTTGTGAAAATCATAGGATCACTACTACCTGCACTGCAAATGTTTACAAAGAAGTAAGCAAAACAAACGGCAACCGTTGTCATGTAAGAAATTGTTTTGTTTCAAAATTCAAAGCATTTTGTTTGTAATACGTTTCAATTAAACGAAGCCACGAAGGCACCTCTGTTACGCTTCGCGAAGCCGGCCGTTAAGCGGCCGAATAAAATAATGCGAGTGATGTCTGCTGCGTACTGAACGCTCGATCAAGAGATACAATCGATTGCCATTTTCATCTCCACTTAACTCTCAGTCAGTCAGTTAACGTTGCCAAGCTTTAGTGATTTGATTTGAAGTCTCCTGATTGATTCACTTTCATCTCTCTGTCACTCTCTACGTCACGAGATACGCTGTACGATTAAATAAATAAATTCTAGTATAAATCTTACAACTTAGGTATGGCAATGAAACGAATGACTACTTCCGCGTAGTACTAATTAGAAATTTAAAGCAAAATTAGTTAATTAATACGTCTTTCGAAATTCGTTATAAAACGATATTTGCTGAACATGATCAACATTAAGATCGTAAGAGAGATATGTGATGGAAAGACAAAGCATTTATTAACACAATGCATTCCTATTTTAACGACCTGGATTAGCCATTTTCCCAATAATTTAATACGAAATCATTTCACAAAATACATACATACATACACACACACACCAACCTTCAATTAATGGTTTAATTTGAAAGACTTTAGACAAAATCCTATCAATTAGCGCAATTATGGTTACACGTAGGCACACATTTCAATTATGGTAAGTCTTTTTGTTTTCTCATTTAGACTATCAAGTTAGTTTATGTGTAGCCCTATGATCTCTTGAATGGATACAAAATAGTATGAAAGCTTTTCGAAAATTCAATCATCATCTGGCCAAGACTAAGATTATAATTAAAATATTTTTCTATCGACTTGCATTTACTTGAAGATTTGCAGATGTGGAAGAATAGGAAATCTGATCGCCTCTCCCGAAACGCCCATTATTAGTATATGAGAAAAAAACCAAAAACAAAAATTAAAGTCAATTTACTTGCATTTAACAAAACGAGACATGCAATAAATTGAATTTGCGAATGTGCAAAAATACATTAGACGTTGGGTGATGAGGTATCCCATGTACGCCTTAGGGTTATACAGAGCTTTCTTTCTTGTTTTATAATCATGTCTGACATTTGAGTGGCGGCCTATAATGTTGTTTGGTAACTGTCAAAATTGTATGTCAGCTTGAGAGCAAAAAAAAAACAAAAACAAAAACGAAATACTTTAAAAGCACATTTACACTTACACATGCACATGCAGCACATGAACTTTTAATCTGCAAAACACCAAAAAGAAAAAAAAGCAAAAAACACCAAAAAACCAAAAAAACAAAAAAGAAAATAAATACATTTACTCCAGAAATAAACTCGTTCAATACAAGTGCCACTCAAAGCAAAGCGCGCGCACATATCAAATCTATAGATATTTTACATTAAATAAAAGAATGTTTTCAAGTGGAATTTATAGGTTGTATAAAATCTTGCTAATGCCGTTGCCATTAATGAGTTCAAACATATGTCTTTAGACAACAACAACAACAACAACAACAACAACAACAACAGTAACAACATCAACATTTAACGGCTTAATGTTAATGTTATTATTTCTTAATACATTTTCTACAGCGTTGTTGCATTAATTTTATGTTATTTAAATTTTTTTCTTTTCGTGTTATTTTTTTTTTTTTTTTTTGGTTTTTTTTTTTATTTCAATTTTTCTGTTTTTATTTTTCAGGCTACTTGTGGGCGCACCATTAGATAAAAATTTACAACCAGGTACCAATCATTCGGGTGCTTTATACAAATGTCCGATAACACAAAACTATAACGATTGCGAACAGGTTATAACAGATGGCAGAAGATGTAAGTTTGATTCCTTTATTTTTCTATTCACTTATATGAAATCGTTTATAGTTCACTATTAATATATATATATACATATGCATACATGTATTACATGTATTTAATAGACTATTGGGACTTTATGTAGATTTTAACTGTAGAAAATTTTAATAAAAATAAAAAAATCAGAAATTTAATGCTTTATGACGGAGAAAACAAATTTCGCAAAATCTTTTGAAATTCTTAGACAAATCGCAGGAAAAACGGAAAAAACTTTATAAATAGCTATACCAACCGATAACGGGGAAAGTGTTTCGTGCAGTGGAAAGAGACCGTATAAAAAAAATCTCCCTCATAACATATGTCCAAGCATTACGGAATAACGAGAAAGTTATTCATCAGATCATAACTCTATCTCTCTCTCTCTCTCTCTCTATCTCTCTCTCTCTCTCTCTCTCTCTCTCTCTCTCTCTTTCTCTCTCTATCTCTCTCTATCTCTATCTCTCTTTATCTCTCTCTCTCTTTTTTTTTTTTCTCTCGCCCTCCATCTATCTATCCGAGCGATTTACCTTTCTCTTTTTTTTCGGACGTAGTGGCAACGCACTGCCAACTAGTTGCCCCATACTGAGGTCAAAGCGATCCGGGAACGGCTTTCGCATTGCCTCAATATGGATCCTTATGAATTCTCGATCCTCACTCTATCGTTCTACCTTCCCCGTCTTCGCTTGAGATTAGGCGTTCGAATATCGCTTTGATTGGTCTTCATATCGAAACCCGTCTTCGCAAAATCGCGGCGCATTTCTTCCATCTTTCGGTGTCCTTTCATATGACTGTTAGCAGGTTACGCGGCGTAATTCTAAAGATCCGAAAACCCAATTTCTCAAACATGCCCAAGCCGAATAGACGGCAACAATACACTGCGCATCGTCGTTTGTGCCTTGGCGCAGTTCATATGTATTATGTACTCGTAAGTTGAAACGGTACAAATAACTCCCAAGATATTTCCATGAAAAGTGAAAATTTGAATTAGAAAGAAATTAACTTCTCTGTGTTTTCTTCACTCCCATATTCCACGAAATTTAAATGCGAAAACATTTTATAGCCGATCTTTTAAAGCAAATTTTCAGTCTTACTATATATAACAGCAAAGGCTGAATCATCAACAAGGCCGCTCTCTTGCAACCGAAGAAATCGCAAAAGCAAAAACGAAGAAAAGGAAAATTTCAATTTACTTCATATTTCCCTTGTCATATACAAGGATAGATATATATATCTCTACGACATAGATAGGTATAAATAAAGGGTAACGATGACAATCAATACTATAACTAATACGTGTATTGTGTTCTCATTCCACTAATCAGAACTGGCCGACCTGCATAGCGGACAAAAAGTATAATCAAATCAGACTTGGGCCTTGAGGTTAATAAATAAAATAACGAATAGAAAATAATAAATAAAGAAATAAAGTAAAAAAGTAATTGACTTGGACAAAAAACATAGCAGAATAGATCCATAGATCTGTTAGAGTATGAGTGCATTGAACGAATAACTTGGTTTTGAAAGCAAACCAAGTAGTAAGCTGACGATCATCTAGTGTTTAGGCCAATCTTTTGTGCAAGTTGAGTAAGACTTTAATAGAAATTCCCGCGTACAAAAATCAACCGTGAAGTCTAATCTAAACTTATGCTACATTCACGACTACATTTACGACTCTCTTTGTGGTAAGGACCTTAAGGACACTAGAATTGTTTGTAGCTGTGAAAGCCTTAAATTTCTGATAATCTTTTTTCTATTGTTCATATTAATAAGGCTAAGTAATATTAATAACGGTTTATATATATATATATATGTATGTTATACGTGGATTTCTAACAAAAATAAATTTTTAAAAACTCGCAAAATTATTGAAAATTAATTGGAAATGTGTACTCTCGATATCATATGTATATATGATATATATATATATATATATATATATTTATATCATATATTTTTATATCATATCAAGTAAAAAAAATATTTTTATTCTTTTTTTTTAATTAATTTGCTAATGAAAAACAATAATTTTTACTATTTGTTTTTTTTTTTTTAAATCAAAAATTAATAGAAGAAAATCGTGAAATATTACAAAATATTAATTTTGTAAATAATAAATAATTTTAACAAACGTATACATTTTTTTTTTGTAGATTTTAGAAAACAATTATTTATTTATTTTTTCAATCATTTTTGTTTTCTGTTATTAAAATATTGAAAACTATAAATAAGTGAATACCAAAACTAGTAGTTAGTTAAAAAAAAAAAAAAAAAATATTTAATTTTTATTTGCTTTAGAAAATCTTAAATATTTTTATGTAAAAACAAGTATACTGTTAACCAAAACCAAGTGTGACTAAAAAAAAAAAAAAAAAGAGAAAAATTTTGTAAATAATACAAAAAAGAAAGAAAACAAAAATGTATTATTTCGAGTAGAAGTAGAGAAGGAAAGCATATTTTAGCAAAGCGCAGAAATTTATTTCAAAAAATCTCTTTCGAAAAGCACTATAGCGTAAAAAGTGTGCCCTGCTTAACGCTTGCCCAGCACAATGCTTTTTTATTTTTAATTCCAAATATTTTCGTTTGGACAAAAAACAAAAAAAAAAAAAATAGTGATACGCTTTAGAACTGAAACTTTAGATGTTCTGATGTCTTTGGGACAAATTAGTTTTTCATCTGATTATTAAGTTTTTGCTTAACAATCGAAACTCGGTATATATTTATAGACAAGAACTTATGTCATTCTTTACAAAGCCTGCCCGTCCCAATATCTGTTACTCTGAAAATCTATCTGTTTGCCAATGTTTGGAAAAAAAAAATTTTTAATACACTAACGTATCTAGGCCCAAGTATTCAGATCGCACAACTTTTTCGACCAGCCCGCAAATGAGCACTAATGTGGCTCACTATAGTGCTCGTACTTGTTTTTTAACATAGATTACTTATCAAAGTCAACTTTTTTGCTATAGTGCTGTCTATTCGATCTTTAATCGGTATTAATTTTTTGCTAAAATAACTGAATATGTCAACCAAGACATAATTCCGTACGGAATATTTCTGCGGATGGTCAGAATTGCTTTTCAATTCGCGTGAATATTGAACATATGCGAAGTAACGTCAATTACTTGACATCTAAAATTTCTACCGATCTTTGTCCGAGTTCAGTCTAATGATATTTTAATCGTAGGCGTAAACATCGAAACAGGTTTTGACGAAGTATTTCGCTTGAAAACTATTCATATACGAAAAAAATTTTTATAACCTAAGCTATGGATCCGAGGTAATTTCGCTTTGCACGATGGCCGAGCAATCATTACCGATGTCTGTCACACGTAAGCTTTAATCGCTTCCAATAGATATTCGATTATATAACGTTGGCCGATGAATAATCAGTTATTGCGAGGTGCTATAAGAAGTACAGGGAAAGTAAACACGTTACATTTTTGTTACGTATTTATGTATAAATGTAATAAGTAATTCCTTATATTATATATTCTGACATGTTTAATTTCATTATCTTTTTCTCTTCATTTTTTCTTTTGCTTTTTTTTTTCTTTTCTAAATTTAAAATAATTACAAAAACAAAAATCAACGCTTAAAAAAATACTCACGGTATACCGATCTCTATTCTCCTCTGTGTATAATGGACCTCTTCACAAAAATAAAATAAAAAAAAACAAAAACAAAAACAAAAAACAATTAAACTTTTACTAAATAAACAATCATTACGCAACCATATAAAAATATTTTAAAAAATAAAAAAAAAAAAAAAAAAAAAAAAAAAAAAACCCCAAAAAAATATTTTACTTGTTAAACTGTAGCGCCTGA
>KK502413.1:2250926-2261846 GCA_000688735.1 Glossina austeni | reverse complement strand
AAAAAAAAATAAACATTTTTCAAAAAAAAAAACATTACAAAACCCAAAAAAAAAATTTTAAAAAAAAAAAAAAAAAAAAAAAAAAAAAAAAAAAAAACCCAAATAAATATTTTACTTGTTAAACTGTAGCGCCTGAAGGAGTCTATGAACCTAGTAAGTGGTATGGGTGCTTTATTTGTTTTCATACAAACATAATTAACCCAACGATCAATTTGTTTGATTTATTTTCAGTTTAATAAAAATTCACAAAACTTTTTTTTCTTCACTCTTTGTTTATATATTTAATTTTTTTTTTTTTTTTCTATTTTATTTTCGTTTTCTTATTTAATATTTAACTCACAAAACATTTTTGCATCAGACACCAATAATTGATTGTAAATGAATATCGCTTTCGTTCTTGTTAACCGATGCATACCTATGCATATATATATATACATATATCTATGTACAAAAAGCACATAATTACCATTCAAGGCATGGCTACTATTCATTCATAATAATGTTATCCTCGTTGCTTTCCCACATTTTTTTTTCTCCTTCTTCTTTTTCTTCTTCTTTGTCTCCTCACAATTTTGTAGATATATTATTACCTTTTATGTACTTTTTACCCAAATCCTTAAATTTTTTCATATATATATATTTTTTTTTTCATTCTGGCTCGTAGTAGTTGCTTTTTAATATTTTTAATTTTTTCCCCTAACTTGTTAGTAATTAATTTTGTTAATAACATTCTGAAAAAAAAAAAAAAAAAAAAAAAGAGAAATGATAAAATATTTTTTTATGATTATAGAATTTTTTTTTTTTTTTATTTTTTTATTTATTTTTTTGCCCATTTATTCTCGTTTTTATTGAATTTCGTTTGGAATCTTGCCAAAGAAATATATGCAAGTAGCACATGTTTTTGCTCTAAATTTTCTTTTTTATGACTCGATGAAAATAACTTTAAAATTAAACAGACATTTTTATCCGCATTTAAATCTAAAGCGATTATTTATATCTTTCTGCTAACGTTTAGTAACTTTGTCATGGCAGACTTGGAGTATTTAAGGAAATTTAAAAAAATAAATTTTTTTTTCTTATTTTTAATACAAGACGATAAGGAAATAGTATTCGCCTTAGGACAACTGCTAAGTATGGCGTCTCCCTTTGCGACGGCCGGTTCGAGGAGTTTCTAGATCAATATAATAAAATGCTTCGATTCATTCCGAGCTAGTTTCAATCTTGTGTACGAAAATTTGTTATCGGAGTTATCGGAAAGTCGAAATGATGCCATACATTACGATTTTCGCACAAGCTACCACTAGCTCGTGCCATCTAGCAATGAGAGGTCTCATAATATACGCACATATATATAGTTATATATCCTGTTCTATAAATATGGCAGTTTAAGGGAAAATTTCGTGGCGTTCCTTTTTAACAGATTGCTTTAGAGTCGCATAATACCAGTGCATAGTGGTATTAGTGCAGACAATTACAAAGAATGAAAGCATTGTAATACTTTTTGATTCCATCAAAAATAATTATGACTTCGTACACATTTCACCGAAGCGATGACATCTCGGACTGCACTGTGAATGTACTCGTGGCTGCAGTAGGAAACAGCATGCAAATAATTCGCTCGTTTTCATTCTGAAAACTTCGACATGAAGACTTTCCGATCGCTGCCGACGAAATTCGCCGAAATACTGAAAAAGACCAGCACCATCTGTACAAGGTTGGATACAAAAAGGAGCTTAAGTTATAAGTGAAAAATTGCGATTTGGAAGATTGGTAAGAAACAAAGACAATTGCTTGACGTCGCCCAAATGACAGGGAAGCCCAAACTGCCCCCTCGAAAAGTGAAAACAAAAAAAAGTGCAAGGTATGCGGTGGGATTGTTAGTTGCTCCCCTCCCCCGCTGTCAGTAGCTGATGTAAAGCACCCATAACTGAGCAATAGGCAAAATGTTGCTTTCCATCCCGTCAGTGACAGGCCACACACATTCTCAATGACCCGTGAAAATTGAACGAGCTTGACAGAGAAATGTATAGCAAACCCAAAATATTGCCCTGTTCGTATACTAGTGGTGGTAATCCCTTCTTGCTTCTTAAATGTTCTGCGAATTGCTTTTACGCTTTGCACCAGTCACAAGCTGTATCGCAAGGTGAAACCCCATGAATCTGTCTTCGATTTGGTCATTGTTAAAATTGGGCTTTCTAGAAAATCGGTTAGTACTCGTGTTGTGGGATTCTCGTAATAATATATATGTATGTATATACACGTATATCGGTAATTCTCACGACTACAGGTCACCTACGAGCGCAAAACGGCATATAAACTATGAAACCGAACCTTGAACACCGATTTTTTATTGAGATATTTGATAATGACTTTGCTTCCCATAGCCATTTTTAATACTTCTGGACAAAAAGCAGAGACAGACAATATTTCAATATCGCAAATGAATGTGAAAAATTTGGGTGACTTGGGATCATTTTCTTTTTTGATCCCTTTCCATAAAAAATTTCTTTAACAAGAACAGGAACTTATTTCATATCACTCAATAAACGACACATAGATGGCAACACTGTTAATAGATCCATAAGATTTCGGGGTAATACGAAGCTGGGGTTTCGTTAAATCGTTGTTTATCGAAATAGTGACGCAATAGGCACTCGAAATAATAACAAGCGTGAAAATAATATGCGGTCGTGACCGAGTCTTTTATACCCATCACCGTTACCCTAAAAAGGATAAAAAAAAAAAATAAAAGAACTAAGTTTTCATGCTTCATAATATGGAATGGGCGTGGCTGATTTTTCCTATTTTCAAAATAAAAGTTATTGCCGCGTAGGCGTTTAAGTCACTTCCGAATCCGATGGACAGACGAACAGACGAACGGAATAAAAACACTGCGACAAATTTGGATTATCTAAGACTTTTTTTTTGTCTGAACAAAGCCGAGCTCTTAACGCCTTTTCAAAAATTAGCTTTTTCAACGCAAAAAAAAACAATCTTTTCCTCTAGATATTAATATTTTGAAAGAGCACCTGATGAAATAAGCGGATATTATATAATTTCGATCCTCCCTATCCTACCAATAATTCAAATGAAAAACTTTCGATCGTATTGACCCTTTCGCTGTTACAAGTGTTTGCCATTCCGTAAAGTGTCTTCACTTACATTTATTTCATCTTATCCGCAACACAACTCGTAGTAGACTCTGCATAAATATTCAACAAAATTAAGTAATTTTTTAAATAAATCATTCATACTAAAAAGTAGTTTAGTATCGTGGTGGTTGGGTTCGGATTGATTGGGCAAGTGAAGGTACCAAAACAACGAGCCCTCGTTGGATGCAGATTAAGCTTAACAATCGTAAAAAAGGCTTTCTCGAGCAACTCAAGGTTGACTTTAAGGTGTAACATCTAGATATGAGAGCGTCAGTTGCAACAATTGATTGTTTATTGAAGCGTTTTTTTTCCTTTTTATTTTTTTTTTTTTTTTTGTTATTACGAACTGCATGACGAAAACAGTTTATCCTTATTCATCAGTCATGGATATAAAAATGAATGCGTAAAACGAACAATCTGGGGTCCTGGCAAATATTAATGAAGCATAAGCAACAGTTGTCGTATATAAAGTAAAGAGGAATTGCAAAAAATGAAAAATCCAAACTAAACAAAAAAAAACGGAGAACAAAACTAAAGAATAAAAACTTGAAACCAAAAAAAAAAAAAAAAAAGCAAAAAGCAAAAAGCTAAATATTAAGCCGAAAGTATAATATTATGCTGAAAATTAAAAAACCGCACTTGACACAAATAACAACAACATCCTCGAAAGGGAAAAAAAAACAAAGAAAAAAAACGAAAAAACTAATAACAACCCAAGCTATGTTAAATTAAAACAGTCTGCGCGAAAGATGACACCCAAGCTGAAAGAACGCAAAAAACAAAAAAACAAAAAAAAACAATGGAACCCTAAACGAAAGAATAAATATAGTCGAACTGATTCGCGTTGTCAGCATTTCAGTTATGAAGATTTAACAAAATTTTTACGCCCATAAAAATCTGCAATTTTCGAAAATTCTCTTGCACTTTATTCTCACTGAAGGCTTGACTCAAATGCGATTAAATAAACCATGCGTTGAATGTTGTCGCAGGCAAGACCCCAAATATATTAAAAATGAGCAACGAATGCCTGTCTGTATACAATAAAAAATTAAAAAAAAAAAAATATAAAAAATAAAAATATACATAAATAAAAAGAATGAAAATATCAACCCGAAGCCATTATAAATTTATGTGGTGTTTAACGCTTGATCACTTTCGTGACAATAAAAAACATTTAATGAATTCTTTGATTTTATAGTCGATTGTAATCAAAAAAAAAAAAAAAAAGAAGATAAGAACAAAACAATTAAGAAAAGATCCCGAAATCTTATATAGAAAAATTTACCAAATTTTCGAAATTTAAACTTTAGAATTCTTTCTATTTACATACCGTAAAATCGTGTGCTAACATGTGTGTGTGTGTGTGTGTGTGGCGAGTCTTCGAAACTCCATACTTGAAATGAAATGGGAATTATTTTTAAAGAGCATTTACAACTACAACTACTAGATATAGATCTGCCAGAGAGATCAAAATGATTTAAAATCTTCAGTTCCTTTGGGTTTTTGGAAATAAGATTACAGATGGACTTAGTTTATAGTTACGATTTCCGGGCACGTATGAATAACTAAATCGAGTGTTTTAAAGGGACAAAGTTTGCATTCATCCATTGGAATTTTTCATAGAACGAAATGCAAAAAATCAAAAAGTGACGCGAACAATTCTTTGTCTCTCTCTCTCTCTATCTCTCTATCTCTCTCTATCTCTATCTCTCTTTCTCTCTCTCTCTCTCTCTCTCTCTCGCATTTAAGATTTCAAAAATATCAATTCCCGAAATAGATTCACATGAATACATAGATAAATAAATGAATGGAAAGAAAGAAAGCCACAAGACACTACTACTGTTCCAGGTCTAGTGTTTATTCCGTTTCCGAAGAGTTCACGTATGACATAATCGTTTTTAAAGGATGATCATGAAGAACATGAATTTTGCAATAATAGAACATGACAAAGATCAGTCAATCGGTCATAATTTTATTACATTTTGATCGCACATTTGAACTCACAACCAACTTTCTAAAGTCAACACGACATAGAAGCTTTTCAATCGACACTTGTGTAAGCAAAAATTTGCATTTTACTCAGCATTCGCTTACCGAATTCAAAAGTCAAAAGTACACATTTGCCCATGAAACGAAAGTATACTTCACTGCGTGAAGATCATCGAAAACGTGGCCACAGATACAAAAAGCACATTAACTTTTTTGGTCAACGCTATAACCCCGCTTCTACACGTTCGCAGGAGATTTGTGAAGAATATACGTTTCGAGGTCCAGGCGCCCATGAATAGATGGCGCCGGTGGAATAGCGCTATCGTTTTAAGAAAAAATCCTCTTCACTTAAGAATGCAGTTTTTATGCATACGGCAAAGTAACGCAATCATAAATGTCATGAGACTTTTACCAATCATTGGAATTCATTGATTACTTAACTAATTTGTGAAGCAAATTGTTTCGCTAAAAACAAAGAAATCCTTAATATATCCACAATACCAACGAATCTAATCATTTATTTAAAAAAGGAACGAGTTTTTCTTTCTTTCTTTTTTTTTTTTTTGGTCCTTTTTTCCCCATAGTCAGCGGTAGAAATCTTTCAAATCCTTTAAATCGTCCGCGTTCATCATATTAAAAAGTAAAATTTTCTTTGGTTTCATTTAAAAAAAACTGCATAGGAATGAGTAGGAAAAAAAAAAAAACAAAAATTTGACCCAAACTGAGTTTTAAGATTTATTTTTTTTTTATTTCATTTTGCATATCAAAATTTGTAGCTTTAATGGGAAAAAAGACTTGAAATTCATAATATGTTTAAATATTATATGTGGTCGCTCTACTGTGTTATTATTATTCTTACTTATTGTAATTATTTATATAAACATAGAAAACTCTATGCATAGAAATCGCCCCAAACTGCAACTTGAATGCAAGCATATTTCAACATTTATATATGAATGCCTGCCTGAATAAATATATATTATATATTTATATGTACGTGCAGTGCAATACGCTTTCTGATTAAGTTTATTTACGTCTAAATATTTATTTTTCTTTCCAAGTTGAAAAACACGTGCTTTACATACATTATCTAAGCTTACATATCTAACACACTTATCAACATATTTTGATGGCATTCGCTAAATATGTGTGTGTGTGTTTCTTGATATCTTTTAAATTTGCATGTGTGTTTTTGTGTGTGTGTGTGTGTGTTGGTGTTTTTTTCTTAATAAAAAAATACTCATGTGCTCAAGTATTTTATAATAGAATTTAAAGAAAAAACCAAAAAAAAAAAAAAAAGAAAAAAAATATTATATTTACCCAGAAGCGACAAACTGTTGAATTGCATTTTATTTCATTTCATTTCGATATTAGTTTTAACAAGATTTGCAGCCATTCATTCGTTGTGATAGATTTTCTATAGTGCTATGGACTGTATGGTCGCAAAAACAAAGAGGAAAAAAACACATACATGTACGCGCGCAAACACACACACACACGCATATATATATATATATATGTATATATATTTAACATATAACATACATAATACATATGCCACCAGTACTTATAACCCACTGACTCAACTCTCTTCTTCGCCTCGTCGCAACAATTTTTACGTTCGGTTAATCTTTCCTTGCTTCACTATCCAACATTCAGCGGTTATGTTATTATTATTATTATTATTATTATTATTATTATTATTATTGTTGTTGTTGTTTATGTTTTGAATATTTACGGACTGTATTTTCTTAGTTGTTTTTTTTTTTCCTCATTTTCTTCTTGCGGTCTTTGTAGACATTTTTTATAAGCGTAGATATACCGTTATATGTTTGCATACATTTCCACATATGCATATACACATATATGCGCATAGTAAAAGAAAACATGTTGAAACCATAGAAAATATGCAAAACATTCTCGCTAATATTAGTATTAAGCTGTATATGCGCAAATATCTTCTCCTATAACATCAAAGCAAATTTAAATTTATTCACATGTGCATATATATATATATATATATATATATATATGTATGTATATATGTATGTATGTATGTATGTATGTATGGATACAAATGCAGATAGTTGGTTTAGATAAAATGGATACACATAAGCATTAATTGCCGATACATATCTAACACATGAGTGGACTCATTCATACATACTCTTGTCATACATTAACATACGTTATAAAGACAGATTTAGAATAGAGATGAGATTTTACTCAATAATATGAAAATTAAATTTATACATACATAAATTAAGTGAAGTATTTAAATTAAAATATCCTTCAAAGTTGTAAGTAAGGGCAACTAAGCTTTACATACATACATTTTGTTCATTGAAAATAAATTCATTTCTCTAAAATTACATAAAAAAAAAATATATATATAAAAGACATGAAAATGTTAAAGTTTTTGTATGAAAATACAAGTGAAGGAAAAGAAGGCGTGGCGGCTCTCCCGAAATAAGCCCTTTTCTTCTTTGGCTTCTCTTAACGTACCTCTAAGAGACAAAAAACACAGGCTACAATATGATATTATTGCCCCAAGGGGGTCAGGAGCTGGCTTACAAGTCACCGGTATCTATGGGTAGCGGTGACAACATTGATTTATTGCAATTGCTTGTGGAAATCGCGTTGGAAGCATGCCCAACCCTTTTTGAACGCAGCAATTAATCAATGTATGAGCCCTGACTGCTTGGAGACGGCCCTTCGGGGAGTATTCGTGGTGATTGGGGTTTCCATCATTCCAAAGCGGAATAAGGATAGACCTCAACCACTTACCAGAGTGGGTTTATTGAGCCATACACAATAAACATATCTAGACTTCAGTGTAGTTTAGGCCACTAGCTTATAGGGATTGTCTAACGCTCTGGAGGGCGCCGATTACGCTAAATTAACCTATGTGTGAACGGGCACCCTAGGGTTAAGCCTCCAAGGCAGAAACCTACGTTAAACCCCCCGTAACACATCTGTCCCTTAAAAAGATTCTTAAACTTTTTTTGGGACTAATAACTGTGAAGGTTAAAACCGGACAACTTCAGTTTAGCGGATTTTGCGTTTAACGCTAACAAAACCGAGTAATAAAAGTCGTTCTGAATCCATTTAAACTTGTCTGTCCCTCCCCTCTCCTAATATTCTTGTGTTCAACTTACAGATGAAAGTTAGTATATCGATGCATTTTGGATCAAGGACGAACGTTTTTGAAAATAATTCGGATTGTACCGCTTTTTCGATCACTTCACCTATAACGCACTATTCCAAAGAGAACAACAAGCAAAGTCCTTTAGGGTATTTGATAGCAGAACTTGGCCGACTATAATGTTCTTATTTGTTTTACTTTTGCTAAACCCCACTATATATATATAGATTTTAAAAACGATATCAAAAATACCTGCCGATCAACTCAAACTCTGGAAACTTCTGCTTAGTAAGGACATGGTTTCAAAATTTGAAACAATTTTGTTCGCTTGCCATCATCAAATGTCGTCACACACACACTTTCTTAGAAAGCGAATGGTAAGCTAATAAATAAATTCATTTAGAAGATTCAATTTTCAATTTAACGAATAGTTTGAAGGGTAATAAGAAAAATTTCAATCTCATCTGTTTTCTGATATTTTCAAATTTAAGCAAAAGTTCAGTGTATTCTCCGCTAATATCCCTTATAAAGCAAAATTGCTGAACTCGTGTTTCACTTAACCCTAATAATACAGAGCAATGATGCGTAAAAACCATCCACTCGTTTCTTGCGTTCCCGATTGTTTATAGTGTCGACTCGCATATAGCTTGGATAAGAACCTATAGCAAAGACTTTAAAACTAATACGAATCGTTTGAAGGAGAAAGGCTTTCCTTTGTTGTTGTCGATGATTCTCTTCTCCTTCTTCGCTTCGTTTTTTTTCACTCTCTCTATCTCTCTCTTTATAGTATATCCGATACGTATTTCTTAATATTCCAAACGACAGGGTAAACCTTCTCCCTTCGACCCTTCTTCTGTCGGCTGTACATAGGCAGAAAACGTAACAACCGCAGACTTAAAAAGAAGAAAAGTTTGTTTTTTAAAGCCGAGCATACTGCGAGATCCTGATCTAATCGTCCTGTCTTCTAGAACTGACTTTTAAAGGAGAGCTAAAGCTTCACTCACTCAATTTAAATTTCAAATTTCCCGAGCATATAACGGTGAAAACTTGCATTGAAAAAACAAAACCAAGAACGAATCAATGACATTAACTTTGGAATATTGAAAATTGCAAAGTTGTATATATATACATATATATACATATATATGTATATGAAATTAAATTGTTTTTCACATAATATTTCGATAAATTTCAAATGAATGAAAAGTTTTGAAAACTTGGTAAGGAAAGTTTTTGTTTCTTTTTTTAACTTCTTTCGCTCCTGCACTTCTTAGAGTTGCTTTTTTTTGAAGAATTTCATGACTTCGTTTATTGATCCAGCCAATCGATGCAGGAGTTGTTTTAAAAGACCGAAGAATTTCTTTGCGTGCAGGCAAATGCTCGAATCTACGTTTCGACTGACCTGACGACCTATAATTGAATTAATGTACAGATCGGCAACATACGATTAATCGAGGTAAGTGATATGCGAAATGACAAAACAACTTATCAAAGGACCCAAGTAAACACGTACACACGAGCAGCCTGCATACAGACTGGCAATTGCATGAGCATATGAGTCAAATTACGAACTTGTGCAGAGTCTTAGTTTGCTTCGATTCTTCGAAACCATGGCCATGGCCATGGCCATGGATTATAGAACTGGATGTAGGAAACAATGCATGAATACATTTAGGAATCGGCGTATGAATGTGTGTACGGAGAATGTGGATCGACAAACCTAACATTTGGATCGACTTGCCTTTTAAGGAATTTATATATAAAAACCTCTCCGCAAACGTAAGTATGGATTGCAGACTCTGTTGTTTAATCTTGTCGACTATGTAGGATGTCCAAGACGACAGATTGAATAATTTACAAATTGATACGCAGACGTCATACAGTAGGCATATCATTGTAATATTCGATATATTAAGAAAAACACGACCCAGTGCACGGACTTGCGTACGTTCATCCGATCGACATACAAATTTACGTACACACCCGCCTGAGGACTCATGTAGAAATCGACGTATCAATCGATTGAAGGATCAGCGAATGAGTCTAGATACCGATGCGATCAACGATGTGCATGGAAGGACTTACGAAGTAATGTATGAATTTATGTACCTTTGTACGGCTCATAGGCCGATGTTCAGTCTTACTATATGTGCATATGCCTGTAAATGTGTGTACGCCTTAAGGCTGCTAAGCGATACATAAAGTGACATATGGCGAACGTCATACATACAATAGATAAATCATCATAAGGCCTCTCATACGTAACACCCCAAGAGTCAAGAGTGCACCTATATACAAACTAACAGATCAACGAACTAAATACGATTCTTGATTAAGGAGTTCGCCAACGCTCTTCAAAATCGATATGCAAATCGATGTGCGTGTCAAAGATGCTGTAAGCGGTATAGCTAAAGCATTCGATCGCTTTTGTTGCGAAATTTTCAGACGAAACGTTACCTCTCCTAATGATTTAAAAAAGAGAAAAAAGTTTCATCTACGAAATAAATAAAACTGTCATAATATATATGCACATTTCTTAACATACATACATACATACATACATACATACATACATATATATATACATACATACATGCATGCATATGGTTGCGTGTCAATCTGAAAATCATTGAT
>KK502413.1:2204593-2250631 GCA_000688735.1 Glossina austeni | reverse complement strand
AAAAAAAAAAAAAAAAAAAAAAAAAAATAAAAAAAAAAATATAAAAAAAAAAAACGAAAAAAAAAAAAAAAAATCAGGCTAAAGCTTTCACTTGGTCAACAATTGTGTGAACATAATCAAATTATTTACTTGCTGTATGCACCGTCGTAATGCTAGGCAAGATTTAAAAAGTGGTTAAAGACTTTTTCCTTTAGAAAATTATATGCAATTCTTTGTATACGCGAATAGTAACAATAATGGAAAATCACCAGCCTACGCTTGAATAAAAAAAGCACAGAAAACACAACAACAACAACAACAACAACAACAAAAAAAGAAACCAAACCATTGAAGCAACATTAAAAACTAATGCTTTTCATACAACTAACTACTCATGTATATATATTTATATATATATATATATATGTGTGTGTGTCTGTATGTCTGTGTGTGTATGGTATGTAAGAGCATACAAATATGATAACAAAAAAAGCCAACAAGCATGTTGAAATAGTGGATGTACATATATATCCATACATATATATATATATATATATATATATAGATATATATGTGTGTGTGTATGTTTACTATACCTCATGGCCAAGTTCAGTACGATCATTATAGATCATTTCTCAAAAGAGCGCTTAAATTGTGTTTATATAGCAAAAACCACAACAACAGCAACAGCAACAGCAACAACAACAACAACAACAACAGCCACACTAGATCGTAAATAATTTGCTGCAATTTTAGATTTACTTAAGACAATCGAAGGCAACAATCACAACAATTTGCCATTTATTGCAACTAAACAATCAAATTCATTTACCTAAACTCCCTTTCACACACATACATGCATACATACATACATATAATACATGTATATGCAAAAAGAAAAAAAAAAGAAGAATTATTTAATCAATCGTTCAACTGTATGCAAGCTACGTTACTTGATAGCTCTGCAATCCTAACAATCAATCGTTTTAACGCTTCGATTGATTGTTTCCATTCGATCGCCACTCGCTCATTCGATAGCTCGCACGCTCGATCTTACTGCACACTTACTACAGTTGTTTGGCTTGGGTGTTATCTTACGAAATTGTTTTTACGATCATGCATGATTACCCGCTATCTTAATGGCAATTTTCCATGCTCTTAAAGCGAAACTAGCTACTGTTGCCTATAGACTCTCTAGTGAACATATATCAAATCGGTTTTTAAATGTACAACACGTTTTTCATTTTTTGTTTTTTTTTCATTTTTTGTTTTTTTAAACATATACCACTAGGTCATCGTCATCATCGTAATATTATTGTTATTATTATTATTATTATTCTTATTATTATTAAACACATTTTCGCTACAATTGCAATTCGTTTCATCAACATCGTGCCAATAGCTAACATTAGCTAATAGGCATTAGGAGATCACAGTCTTGTAAAAGTCCTTTAAAGGCTTCGTTGGATATTTTCTCAGCTTTACATAAAATTTCATAAAAATTGTTTTTTTTTTTTTTTTTTTTTTTGAAAAACGATCCTTTTCATAGACGTTTTGTAAATACGTGTACATACACATAAAGTAAACCATCCGTTATCCATATAATAATTAATATAAAACAATAAATAATATTTTATATGAAATAAACGGAAACTTTCACAAAAAAAAAAAAAACATAATCTCCTTGAATGCATAAACATAAATATAATTAATACATAATTACACAAAATTAATTCAATTATTTATTTAATTAATACACACACATACACACTTACATACAGCCACACATATATCGCACAAATCAATACTTTGTTTGTATGTTAAACAAAATAAAATAATAAAAACAAAACAAAACAAAAAATAAACAAAAGTTTAAAAGTTAATTAATAATATTTATTATTATTATTATTATTATTATTATTATTATTATTGTTGTTGTAAATATTACTATATTAATTGTTATGATGTTCGCTCTCTTCTCAATGTTATTAATCTTTGTTTAAATATATAATTAACTATAATATTTTTCTCATTTCCTTTATATTACTTCTCTTAGCTCAGTCAAAGTTAATTTAATAGACGTTTTTTTTTTTTTTCTTTTTTCCAATTTCTTATTTGTTATTTCTTTCCCCCCCGCCTCAACCCTACTCCCCGTCCCCCATCCAAACTAAAACTTGAAAGCTTTCGATATTGATGGTGTGGAAGAATTATCGGAACCATCAGACGACGAAATTAAAGAAGGCCAATGGCTAGGCGTTACCGTCAGATCACAAGGTTTAGGTAGTAAGGTAAGTTTCGCTTTTCATCATTCCCCGCTACTAAGTGTACGCAATATCATCGAACATAGAAAACAAGAATAAAAAAGTTCTCTTATAGAGAGACCGCCCCTCATTTCCTGCACTACGGTAGGATGAAATTAACATTGCAACCTATTGTTGCCAGATTTAGCATTAAGAAGTTGTAAAAGTTTTAGGTTAATTTTCCTCGCAGATTTTATTTAAGTTACCAGATTCTTGTTTCCCGCTATCATCGTCGATGGTAAGGCTTATATAAATTGTGACCTTTAATTCAATTTTTTTCTTCCCTTTTTGCATAAGACAAATGCGTTAATGCGTTCAGATGTCTCTGAGGGTTTAACGTGGGTACACTACCGTGAAGGTTTAACCCCACGGTGCCCGATGGCACGCGGAGTGTGAAATACTCGAACACCCCGAGGCTAATAATCCTCGCAACATGCGGTGCCGAAGCCGGCGCACACGCTGTCATGAGGAAGATTAGGTCCCCGAGTACCAGACGAGATACATTATGGTCACATCTCCCCTCTGGCGAGGGCGAGGCACTATCTAAAACCTCTGCCTTTCTGTGGGTAAGGCACTCGGTTACAATGCAACTCCACACCGAGCAAAAGCTCTTCCCGCGATTTTTGGGCTAACCGCAGCCACCATGAAGCTCCCGCTATGGGCCGTTCCCTTTGTCAGGCCAAAGCTACATAGAAGAAGTGCTTTGGGGGCTCCTGACACCTTTGGTACCAGAATTAAGGGAAAAGAATTATAGAAGAATTTTGAAAAGTCTCCGGTCGGACTTTCTAGGTCCCATAAGACCCGAACGCGTTAATTAGTTCAGTTTATGCTTGACAATGGGCGTGTCCTTTTCAATACCAATTTGCGTGCAAGAGCGTCTATCCAAGCCGATATCTTCATTTTTACCGCCAACAGAATGCCAGCGGTTTGCCATCGATTTTACACAGACGGACAGACGGACAGATGGACATGCTTATATCGATTCAAAATTTGGTAGTCATAAAGTATATATATATTTATGAGATCTCAAAATTTAAATTCTGGATTTTGCAAACTCTTTGACAAAATGAATACACGGGCCCATGGTGGTGGGTATCAGATTTATTGCTAACTCCTGTGTTTCATAGACAATTCAATGCGCAATTACCGGCCTATGAATGAACGCTATTGAGAACTGCAACAACAAATATGGTAAAGCACAATTTGTGCTCTACCCTACCAGGAATAGACGAGCGTAGGTCTATCGTCTGTGTACCGGATGTCCTATCTATACAGTGAACTATACAGTGGCTATAACATTTTTAAGTTTTTATAGTTAAAAAAAAGAAGAACATACATTGCAACATTTGAAAGAGTGACTAAAACCTATAAGTGTTGTCATCCGATCACTTAACAGGTCGGAAATTTATATTCCGTCGTGACAGAGTAACTTTCATATCCATCACCGTTACCCTAAAAAAACGGAAAACATTAAATTTCCATGGTCTATAATATGGAGTAGGTGTGGTTGATTTTTTCTATTTTCGATATAATAGTTTTTGCCGTATAGGCGTGTCCTTGGAAAAGTTTAGGTCGTTTCCAAATCCTTTTGCATTTTTGCGGAAGATTGTTTACGACAATCATTACACAGTTACGTAAACGGACAGATGGACAGATAGACTACGAATTTGACTTTATGCACTTGATGGGGTTTTTGAATCTGGCTTTCATACGTTGTAACAGTTTTGAAAAAAAAATGAATTTATGACACACTATTAAATTATAAGTAGGCGTGGTCGTTTTTTTCCATTTCTTTAGAGATGCTATGTACATTTTTCGGCTATAACTTATCGTGGAAACGAATTCTTTATTGCGACTGAAAAAGGAAGATGCTCTCAGTTTACACGTTTTATAGTAGTCATGTATTTCGACCGATTTGGTCCATTCGATGTAATTTTTGTATAGGTTTTATTCAATTCTATTATTCATAATGCATTTGATTTCCTTTCTTTTAGGTTTTAGTATGCGCTCATCGTTATATAACTAAAGTGCGTGAAAATCGTTATGGCCAAGGTCTGTGCTATGTGCTAACCAACGAATTAGGCCTTGAGGAAGTTTATGAACCATGCAAAGGTCGCACAGTTCAAAGGTATTTCTTAATATTTATTTAATTTATTCATTTGTTCATACCACAGCGTGACGTCATCATTCTTTATTCCCTTAATGATATGGCTTGGGTATATAGTTAAATCCAATATAAATCGAATATTTAGTTAATTTGAAATTTTTCTTCTTCTTCTTCTTCTTCTTCTTCATGAATTGCGATTCCTTCGTCTAATCGTAACTTTGTTATGTTACTTGAATTATAAGAAGAAGATTGAATACCGACACAACAATAACAATAAATCAAAAGTTCATATAGAAATTCGGCTACCCTTCCTCGTTATGCTTTATGGTCACGTACGTGACTTAGAGAAATTGTATCGCATGAGCAGAAAACATAATGCCCGGCGATTATCTAAATCGCTATTCATCCTTACTATTAACCGATACTTATATAAATCAAATCTCTGAACCATTGTTTTTAAGGTCTCCTTGAGATCTTTTTTGTTTTCTTTTTATCTACCACGTCTTAGCTTTTATTAAACAAATTCGTAACTTGCCTACTTCCTAACCTAACCTAACTTGACCTTAATTCCTAGAAACTTGCTTTATGGTGCTTTTCAGGGAGCAACGTCACGTTAACATACTAACCCAATGCTTGACAATTGTTTTTCTGATGGGGCGATAGAAAGATGATAGAATTGTAATAAATATGAGCACTGAGCACTAAACATATATTTTTGAGTATTAAAAATAAATACATTTTTGAAAATTATTAAAAATTCCAGCTATTCTTACGGAGACTTTGCGACATGCGTAATGCAAAGTGTAGAGCTCGTAGAAAGATGAATCCAAAAAAAAACAGCACTTAGTCTACTTGCCTATAGCTATATAGCGAGATATGTAGCATTTTTAAAAAAATGTATTCATTTTTGTCCGATTAGTGAATACTTGAAAAAAGCAACATTCAAAAAATATGTTCAGAAGATATGCTGCGCGTTCTTTTAAAAAATTTAAAAATTTTCACATTTACTATAGACATGTTTTTAACATAACAAATTAATTAATATTTTGAATTTTTTGTTTTTTTTTTTTTTTTTGTTAAATAGTCTGCCATCTTAGGATGATAAAAATACTCTAGCAAAGTCATCAAATAATCTTCATCATCAGCGGAATGACGAAGAAAACTATCGAAAATATACGAAATATTCTAAAGAGTTTTTGCTAAGCATATCCCTTCAACGATTGCCTCAAGCAAGCTACACTTAGGCAGCTTTGTTTAGAAACGCTTTTAAATGAGCATAAAGCCGCAAGAGTAGACTAATTGATCAGAATCGCAGCTGAGAGAGCGGAGAGTTTACTTTGATGGATGAGCAATCAGTCAGTAATGCGATTGGTTGCTGCCACCTACCTATCTCGTTCTCTTTCTTCACTTCTTTTCGACCATTACCTATCTTGCACGAGTAGGGCAGGCATTCCCTGAGCGATTGAAAAAGAAAAAAATTTATACTATCTTAAGATATCTCTTGGGGTTTTAAAGAAATTAAAAATCCACTAGTCTGACATTAAGGCTGTGAGTTCCCAACTATTTGTTATTTAACATAGGCACGCCTTCTCGGCAAGGTTGGGAAAGAGATCGAACAATTTTCACATATTCAAGAAAATTCAAAGCATCTTTTAAGACAATAAAAAAACAAAAAGAAAAAGAAAAAATTCCTGAATTCATAAAATTTATATAAACCATCATTAACCGTCATTAACACACCGCTTTGGGCCGATCTTAAACTATGCTCGTCCCTATGTCACCAACTTCAGCGTATTCGAGCAAATTTATAAATAACTTGAAATTTAATTTTCTCTTTATTTTTTACTATTAACAAAAATTGTGTCAAGGATTTCCATTAAGTAACTTAGTTGCAACGCAAGGCAGGCGTGCTTGTCAGCAGGGTTGGTAACAAAAAAAAAAAAAAAAAAAAAAAATACCACTCCATTCGTTAATTCCAGTGAGGAGAATATATTAAACATATTAAATGGTTTGTCGCATATAAAAACAGTTAAGGCCATCAAGCAGATTAACTTAACTTAAACTTAAAAATGTTTCTTTGTTTGTCTAGTTTAGACGAGTCTTCTTCAAGTTGACAAATGAGGCAAACATGAAGGCGGTAATTGAAAATCGCAAAGAAAATTGAAACAAAACAATATCTGCGAAGTGATTTATGATAATAATTACTACGATAATAAGCATGATCTTCACTCTGCCTGACAACATCTGACTTCTTTTCTTTATTTTCCATTTTATCTCCTCTTTATCTCCCCCAAAAAACACTTTGTTGTCAAGAGGAACGGATTGAAGTCGAGCGAGGAAGAAAGAAAGCTTTGCTGTCATTTCGCAGGAGGACTCAAAAATCTTACGTATTCTGCACGTCTCTACATTCGCCTCCGATCTGAAGATCAGATTTACTTAAGATCAATGCTAGCTAATTAAAATCATTATATATATATTTATATATACATATATATATACAATATTCGAACAGACCTTATAATATAATTTCGTCCTTACCTTCAAAGTTAAAGTAATGAAGTTTACAAACAACAAACAAATAAATAGATCTCATGAGAGTATAAATGAGTGCGTGACAAACTTTAATTTATTTATGGAATATGCGAGAAAAACGTAAACTTATCTAAATTAGCGTAAAGCAAAGATAAACGTTTATGTGGAAAAAAGTACGTGGAAAAAAGTAATTAAAAAAAATTAACATTTAATATAGAAATTTAACTACCGGAATGTAGAGCGCATTTAAACATTTAGCAAGCAAAAGCATAACAAATAAAATGCAAAAAAATTATTATTAAAGAAATAAAAAAAAAAAAAAAAAAAAAATTCTTTATAAACCTTGACAGAGTCCACGAAAATTATGGCATTTGACAAGTGGGAACTTATGGTCGATTATTGGATGACAATACAATGGTTTTGGGTACACCCGGACCGTTTACTTGGCGTGGCACAGTATTTGTTACCGAAATTGGCGGGGAGTACTTGGAGAGGGACAAGAATATGTACTATGGCGATCATTCGGATAATACGTCACCGGTTGATAAGTACAGTTATTTGGGCATGGCAGTGACAGGAGGCCGTTATTTTAGCGATCGCATGTCGTACGCCGCCGGCGCACCCCGCTCCAATGGCCACGGTCAAGTGGTGATATTTAATAAGGCTAACACTAATCCCATACCGGTCGAAATGATTATCGAAGGTGAACAATTTGCTTCAAGTTTCGGTTATGAATTAACGACGGCCGACGTTAATGGCGATCAAAAACCTGATCTCATAGTTGCCGCTCCCTTTTATTTCATGAAAATGGAAGGCGGTGCTGTTTACGTTTATCAGAACACCTACGATCAGTTGCCGGCAAAGCCAACCTTAAAATTAACGGGCACTTTTGAGAGTCGGTTCGGTTCCGCTTTGGCGAATATCGGTGATATTAATAAAGACAATTGCGAGGATTTGGCAATAGGCGCGCCCTATGAAGAAGATGGAGTTGTTTATATTTTCTTAGGTAGCAGCAATGGTCTTCTAAGTAAGCCGGCCCAGAGAATACAAGCATCAGATTTAGGTTTACTACCGAAAGCCATTAAGACATTCGGTAGTTCTATAGCTGGCGGTACCGATTTAGATGGCAATTCCTATCCCGATGTAGTAATAGGCGCCTACAATTCTTCAGCCGTAATCGCTTTATTGGCTCGTCCCATTATAAGCATACAAACTCGTTCGCGTAGCAATGAACTGAAAAATATTGATCCAACTAAGCAGGGTTGCATTACCGACGCCTTTACTAATTTGACTTGTTTCACTTTTGAGGCTTGCTGCTCGATCGATCCGTTAGAACAGACTTCAGCTAACAAAGACTTGAGATTAATGTACACCGTAGAGGCGGAGACGTTCGCGGGTAATAAGAAATTCTCTCGAGTTTTCTTCGATCGCGATAATAAACGTAGCAATGTTATTAAACGGGAAGTGACTGTACTCACCGATGGCCGCTTATCTTGCCAGCGAGTAACCGCTTATATAAAAGAAAATACCCGCGATATACAGAGTCCTCTAAAGTTCAGATTGAATTATACTTTGGTGGAGACGCGTTTACCGGATTCTGGTTTAAAATTTTTAAATCCCATACTGGACCAAACGCAAGCGAAAATTGAATTCGAGGGAACGTTCCAAAAAGATTGCGGCGAAGATGATATATGCGAAAGTAATTTACGACTCGAAGCAGAATTAGATCTGAACATGGAAAGTAAGCGAAGAAAATAAAAAAATGATAAAATGATAAAAAAAAAAAAAATTCCTTCATTTCAGATGAGAACTATGCGTTAATATTAGGCGAACAAGAGGAGATACGGGTTAACATCAATGTGAACAACACGGCAGATTCCGCTTATGAAACCCAATTGTTTATAGTGCATCAAAAGAGCGTAGAGTACATAGCGGCAATAAAAACGGTACGTTCTCGATTTAAGATCAACAAAATTGAGAAATTTTAATGGCGTTGCCTCTCGTAATTAATTCGTAGAACTCGGCGATTTGTAATCGTTTCAATGACACTGTGGTAGCCTGTAGTTTGGGGAATCCTATGCGTCGTGGCTCGGGGGCTCAATTGTCTGTGCGTTTTGATCCTAGCGGCTTGGAATTGGATGAACGTCAGCTTACCTTTGACATCTTCGCTAACACCACCTCCAAATTGGTGGGGTTAAGAGAGCCACGGGCCAAACTTGATGTTCACGTAGTTAAAAGAGCTGAATTAAGCTTACAAGGATGGGCTAGACCCGAGCAAAGCTTCTATAGCGGTGAAGTGCGCTTAGATAACGCCATGATGCAAATGGAAGATGTTGGCTCTCAGCTAATGCATACTTACCAAGTGAGTATTAGGAGCGTCAACAAAATTGCACATTTTAAATATCAAATTTTCTCTTACCTCAGATCTATAACGAAGGACCTTGGAAAGCTCCTAAAGTCCAATTGACAATATATTGGCCGCATCAGGTATATAGCGAGCAAGACAAACGTGAGAAATGGTTATTGTACTTGGAGGAAATACCGATTATAGAGAATATCAAAGAAGGTGAATGTTTTGTTGCGGCCGAATACGTGAATCCGTTAAAATTGATCAGCAAATACAAATCAAATTTTATGGCAAACGAACTGCTATTGGGACCTGCTCCTTACATGATGCGACCCTTGGCTAATAAAACCCATTTCCCCCATCGAACATTTTCCCATTATGAAAAAATGGCTTACACGAGCAGTAAGCAACAGCAAACGCATCATCGCATATCTGATGATTCATCCGTTTTGAATCGTTTGCCGCGTGATACTTTAACACGGATTATAAGACCGGAACGCTTTATGGACTTTCGTGAGAATAAAAATAAAAAACGTGATATTGTGGAATTAGATTGCAATAAAGCGACGGCAAACTGCATAAAAATATTATGTGAATTCTATAACATGCCCGCCAATACGGAGGCGTACGTGCATGTTAAGGCCAGGCTGTGGAATTCAACATTAGTTTCGGAACATCCAAGAGCTGATGCGGTGCGCATTATATCGACAGCTAAAGTGCAAATACCAATGGAATTTCGTGTTGAGCAAGCGCATGCTACCGAACAATTGTTGGTAAGTTGAAAATTTTTAATTTTAATATAATTCGTCCGATCATTCGATATTTAAATAATTGCATAACACAGGTTGAAACACGTGCCTATCCTGAATTATTGGATCCTCAACGTGACACCACCACTCCTTTATGGATTATTATATTAGCGATTATTGGAGGTTTGCTCTTGTTGGCCTTGTTCACCTATGCTATGTGGCGTTGTGGCTTCTTTAAGCGAAGAAGACCAGATCCCACATTGAGTGGTAATCTCGAGAAGATGAATGAAGAGAAGCCATTCCTTAATTCAAAAAACAATCATCGTGTTTTCTAACAACAAGGTACGGTTGGGTGGGATTTGGCTTTACGTCAACAGCAACATCAAAATCTCAAAAACACTAAAGTCAAACCGCCTAGAAAATGTTTTCATAAATTTAAAAGTGATATCGATTGGCTGGACTGGCAACAAATGCAATTATTTAATAATCATTACAATAATAACAACAATTCTAACAATTATAATTTAAATCAATATTCGAGTGTTATCGATTGGGGTTTTATGGCTAAACGTTAGCAAACGAAGCGAATACAACTCAAACACAAACAAGCGCGAACCACAACCATTAATATTATTTCCTAGTGCCATTATTTCTTTATAACGGTTTTTATACTTAAAATATAGTCTTATTTTATTTAAATATTTCTCTTTTGTGTAGCATACTTTTAAGTGTTTACGAAATTAGTATAATTTTGAGAAGACGAAAAAAAATGTTGCTAAAAATCTAAAAAATACATATATAAAAAAAAAAAAAAAAAAAAAAATTTTAAAAAAAATTTAAAAAAAAAAACCATTCGAATATCACTGAAAAAAAAAAAAACAACCGCAACGATCTTGTATATATACATTTATTTTATACATATGTGAAACCTCAACTAAGTAATATTATAAACAATAGATGTCTTCAAAATGTTATTTTCAAATTTTTTTTATTTTTTTTTATTTTTTTTTATTTTTTTTATTTATCCTTTAAGTCTGTGTCAAATATTTGTAAGGCATAAGGAGATACACATCAAAGACCCCATCATGTACATCAATCAATCAATTCTCCAAATCCGAATGTCACGATCACTATTACGATCTCAAAACTTTCCCAAGACCATCAAACTTGCTCTTGAACTCACTTGAGCTATGGACTACGATTAGCCCAACTTGGAGGATGATTTGGAAATCTTATAACTACGCTTTAGTGTTGTTAGCGACATAGTATATCATGTTTCCAAACATCCAGTGCTTGCAATTACTTGCAGTGCCTTAGCATTCGCCCAGAAACTTTGTCACTTTGTTCGGCAGACATTTTGTAAACATATACTTGAACAAGTTTATATTGTATTGAAAACTTCAAATTTTTGCTTAGCCAAAGTGAATTGATTTGCAATAGAAATCTTCATAAAATCAATCAACCAAAATTATTGTAAAATTTCTAATAGAAACCTTATCTCATCTATCTGTCGGAAAAGCCTAAAAGCAAGAATTTGATCTGAATTTGATAACTGCTCTTCCAGGAGGAATTGGCAATTGATCAAAACTTTGGCGAAATTCAAAATTTAAAAATGAAAATTTTCAAAACTTTTCTCGCTCTTTCATTCATCATTCACAATGGAATGCATATGAATCTACAGCTAGCTACGACATACATGAATAATAAAATAAAAGTAGTAGACCTTAACGGCAAACATCTTAGATCGTCAGAAAGCAACACTTGAAAGTGAAAATGAAATTTCTTTACATTGAAAATCCGATCTATTTTTAAACGACTATCAGACACAGACAGATCACCGCTTATCACGAATACTATTGCGTAGTCTAGAAATTTTTTGCGGTTTTACACTAAGAAATAACATTTTTTTTTTTTTTTTTTTTTTTTTTTATATTAGGAATAAACTTGTTGTTAAGTATGTGTCGATGAGCTTCAATCATAAGCTGCGTTGGACGTCATCAATGGCATTTGGCCTACCAGAATGCGGTAAAGCTTTCATGGAAAATTTCCAGAATGATATTCTGCAACCCAATTTTTGGCGATTGCGTTCCATACATAACACATACATTGCACACATGCTCACTTTGATCTTTCACATCTTCACTTTAAGTTACAATAAACAAAAGTCTGCTCTGCACAGGTATAGCGCAAGTACCTTTAAACCTAATTATTTCTTTAGGTACATGCAAAAGGTAATTTTAATCTGATGGCAGGAAAAACCGCAAATAATTTCCCGACTACCTAATAATTTCTACGCAATTATAATAATAATAAATGCAAATTCGAAAGTATTATTGATATCATTGAGACAAAAAAAAGCAAACACTCCACTTCAAGAACAACAATAGTACACATATTTTTTACTTCATTATATTAAAAAAAAAAAAATAATAAAAAAAAATTAAACGAGATATTAATTAGTTTCAATACATTCGTGTATAATTTTACATATTGTAAATATATATTTTTCTCATTATTTGTATTTTAAATTTATTTATATATTTTCAGTAATTTTAATTATTGTACAGCGTAATTTTCACAATAAGATCTTATAGGTTGTACATTATTTATTCTTAGATTCTTTTACACAAAGCATGAAAGAAAAGAAAAATTAAATTTCCTCTTTGTTATGATAAATAATTTCATTATTATTTTAAGTAAATTTGTTTTAAGCTTTAGCGTTTCTTTTTTTAACTACTGTAATATTCTATTTAGAGGATAAAAATAAAAAAAAAAAACTAAAAATTATTAAAAAAAAATAAAATAAAATAAAATAAAAATCTTAAAAAAATAAATAAAAAATAATTTACAAAAATTTTGAACTGGAGAAAAACTTTTACATTTTCTTTTACAACGTTTGCACATATACTGATCTAAAAACTAAAAATGAGCTCAAAATTTTTGATTTCTTCGCAATTCGCGATTTGCAATACTACTTGACTTGTCGATATTATTTCAGATTTAGGATATTTCAAAACGCACAGAGCACTCAGAGAGAATTGTAAGAGAAAGAAAATTTATATCGGCTTAAAACACAATCCCAGTCGATTTACCCATATCTGCATGCCAACTATTTTTGGTATAACGGAAGGTAAGGGCCTTGATTTTAATTTAGTAGCTTTTTCATGTGCACCGTGATCCGTAGGTGCGTCCTCTTTAAAGTTATGAAAAGTCCAATTTGCTCCGTTTTATTTGGTTGTAAAAGTGGATTGTAAAAGTAAATCGTATTTCTTGGGAAGGAATTAATTTTATGGATGGATCGATGGTATTGTAGCGAAGAAGAAAGACGGCTACTTCATAAGCTTCGCAATCAAGGAAAATTGTACAAATTTATTGCCGCACCAATATGGCAGTCACAAAACTGCGTAACCAATGTTTTAAAGCTCAAGAAAAAAAAAATACTGAAAGACGCGGATTTAAAAAAACCTTCCCTACTTCCGACAATCAAATGATATTATCAGCAAAGCGAGATTGTTTCAAGACATTCGATCCAATTTCCTGTTCTTCGGCGATTAGTAGGTGCAAGATTAGTTCGGAAAGTTCTTATGCTCAGAAAAAGACAATTTGAAGAAAGCGAAAGACTATGTTTTGAACCATATATACTGAACCGGACCAGAGTGCGAAAAAAGTGGAGAAATATACTTTGGAGCAACGCAACAAACATAAATTCGTTCGGAAGTCATGTGAGAAGAAGTATATTTCGGTCAAAAGGAAAGGAATTCCACATTAGATTTACTAAAAAAACGATGAAGCCGAAATCTTATGGAGTGGAGCTCCTTTTCTTGTCGATCAGATACATCTCATGAAAAGCACTGTGATAGATAGGTGTATAAAAACTTATTGGAAACGATAATACTATCGTACGCTAAAAAGAATATACCGAAGCATTGATCCAATCAGATGAGCGCGTGGTTCCAGGAGCATAACATGGATGCCATTGAATAGCCAAGTCAGTCTCCCGACCTCAATCCTATTGAAAACCTTTGAAGACTACTGAAGTCTCAAGTTTCGTAGCTTTACTGTAGCGATAAAAAAGAATTGTAAGAAAATATTTAAAAAATACGATATGATATCGCAATAAAAACCTACCATAAATAAATTTCACCCATGTTTATAAGAAACGAAGCTGTCCTTAAAAATAATGAAAATTGTACTGGCTCTTGACTATCCGCATTGATTTTTATAAAAATGATTACCTTTAAGTACAAAATATGGAAGTGTTTTGACCTTACTTTGTACTTTATAAATAAAAGGTAAATATAATATATAATAGAAAGAAAATGGAAAGAAATTCCCGATCCCACCATAAAAGATGTGCATATATGTAGGGTTCCTAAAAGTATGAGTCTTCTAGACTATCCTCTCATAACTTCGCTTGTGTAAATTATGCAGCCGCTAGAGATAGGGATTATAGCATTGCCATTTAAAACAAAAAAAAACCAACCCATTCAAAGAAAAGAAAGCTGCCACAAGGTAATTTTATAACTAACAAAATTACTTAATTCTGAAAAATGACTACTTTTCTCTAAAAGTTCACATTTGCAATCATATATTCTATCCAGTACGAAAATATCGCTTTTTCCTTCTATCCGTTTAAAAAAAAAATGTTTCACATCTGGAAATAGGTAGGAGTATATTTTAGTTTAATTTTTTCACTTTTTTTTTTTTCAACAAAAATGCAGATAAACTCTCTAAAGTCAGGTATGATTTATTTTACTGTTTATATATATATATATATATATATAATACATTGCATGTCAGTAGCAAAGCTAAAAAGTTTGCAAAAAATCGCTTTAATAGAGTATGTAAAGTAACTTATATGTTCAACTATAAATAAACGTGTACGATCAACTTTGACAAGTCGTGCATGATACAAGACTCGAAAAGCAGTGATTGTGGTTGCTCTTAAGACTTTATTCTTTGCGGCATATTAGAAAATGTACCACATTCACTGGCTAAAACGAAAAATTCTTTTAGGAATTTCACCAATCTTTTCGGTTCTTTCTTTCATCTATTAATCAGTCAAAGTTGATGAAGTTTACCAAAGCTTCTTCCGTAAACTGTGATCAGAATTGTTTTTGATATGTAGTGATGGTGATAATATAATTTAACCCAAAGTGTGGAGTACATTTCGTTTAGTTTGATTATTTTGAATCCCCTATAACTTATACAATATAAATATAAACTATCAATATGGTGGGCTTATCAGTTGGACACAATGCTTGTACTTATATTAAACAGAGGGCAATAAATGAATCCACATATTCTTCTCTGTAAACAGTTTAAGCCACAAGAAATGAAAAAAAAAAAAAAAAAACGAAATGAACACAGGGTTAATCAAACTGAAATCTCTAATTCTTAAATATTAAGAATATTTAGGAAAGTAGTATAGAAAGTAGTAGTATTTGAGAAAATTCGACCAAAAAATACAACATTGTATAAAAAGGAGAAATTATTCTCTTTCAGTCGTTTGGCAACAATTTGTCCATCTGTTGCTTGAGAGTACTGCACGAGATATCTTGAGAAATTTAAGCAAATTTTAAGAAAGTACAAAAAAAAGCTATCGCAAAATCTAGAAAAAATGTCCGAAGGCACCTCTAAAGATACAGTTTTAAAAGCTGCCATGACTTATATATGTGGTGGTAAATAATTGATTTTATGCAAGAGATATTAAATTAAGGAAGCCCACGTTTCTCTAATAAATGAGAAAAGTAATAGATTTTTGTTTTTCGATTGTTTACAGAATGCCATCATGAAAATGAAATGCGTCCCCGTGATCCTATACGATGTCGCGAGTGTGGCTACCGTATTATGTATAAAAAGCGCACTAAAAGATGTAAGTTCTCGAAAATGCTAAGGCAATATATTGTTCTCTGATAATTTTCATTTTCAGTGGTGGTCTTTGATGCTCGTTAGATAGGTGATGTAAAGATGCAATAAGTTAATGGGAAAGAGGTATTGTAAGATATTAATACTTTAAGGCGAATTTATAATATTTAAAATAAAGGGAATGTTGGATTTGAAGTAAAGGAATTCTTTTAGGATTCGTTTATTTTTTGTATAATGTCGATCACGGTAGGTATTAATTGGATCTGCAAATGCCTTATGGAGAATATGAAGACTATATCTTATCGAGTCCCTGATAAGTGTTACAAACCGAATTCAACCTATTTTATAAGCTTAATGTTATTTCATTCGTTATGGCGGGGATAAGGAAATTTTATTGTGTAAGATTTTAAAGCTTTTAAAATTAGAACAATTCTTATTAACGTTTTATATAACCTGTTAAAAATTGTTTATAACGGAATACGTCGAACGCTTCCTTTAGAATTGGTATGATCGGGTAATGAGTAACACTTCCGTATTACCCGGTTTGGATTGCAGGGAAAACAGATGGAGTCTAAGAGTTTTTCTCGAGAATTTGGAACGGCTTGTTCATCTTTTCTTGCCAAATATTAGTCAAGCACATTTTCGCGTTTCAAGTTCGTTCTCAACTCTAACGACTGTTAAATAAATAAAACAATATCTACATCGAAACTACTAACTATTTAACTTGTTCCATTAATCACTGAGCTTATAATAATGGAGAGTCCATTAATCAGTATTTTCTTTACTTTTCATTAGAGGATTTCATTGCTCGAATAAAAGTAATGGCGTAGTTGCGCTAAATATTAGAGTATGTCCTTTTAGCCTTCACCGCTCTGACGGCGTACGAGGTTTACAAGAGAGTTTTCTAGAAAACTCTTCCTTTTCTGCTAGCGAGTATAGGGTTACATCAAACACTAGAGATAGTTAATCATTTTCATCTAATTGATCTAATTAAGACAAATTAAATCTAACCAATTACCTTAAAGTTTTTGTAATTTAAGATTTTTCTTAAAATAGCACGGTTAAGGCCTAACGCAAAAGCTAATTTCTAAGCTCGTAATACAAAATATATTGTGTGCAACGTGGCAGGTAGAGACGATATGCCTACAAGCAAAATTTGGTACTTGTCGATTTTGAGGATGTACATAAAGTAGTTTTCAATATTTATGTCATTGGGTTTTCTGTCAAAAATTTCAGAAAACAGAAATCCAAATTATTTCTTTTGCTTAGTATTTGTCTATTTTTACGATGTGTATAAAGTAATTTTCACTAGGTATTTAGTTGGTTTTTCCGTCAAAATTTTATAAAAAAAAAAAAAGTCCAAATTATTTCTTTTGCTTCTTTCTTCTCTTTAATAGTGAAATTCAACGGGCTATATATTTTTTGACTAATTTTAAGCGGCGTTTAATAAAATAAACAATCTGTTAATAACGCGGCTTCATACTTAAGTGTTAATGAGTGTATGTATGTTTGTGTAATTATGGAAATATATAAGCCCTTAACTATATTAGAAGAGATATTATAAGATGTAAATCCACAATTAAATAAAAGAAGAGCAGTGACTTCCTCCTTAATAAAGGTGTTCAGCATTGGAGGAACGCGGTTTTTTAAGTTTTTCCATATTTTTGGTGACAATATCATGCAACGATGAATATCGGTTTCTAACTTCGCAAACTACCAGCCATAAACTCAAATATTCCTTTTCATCTAACTCGACAACAGCGCGTCGATAGTCGTCAATGTGGGGATATTTTGCGACTTTTGAAACGACTTTGGCACGCGATAGAAAATAACGAGATATCTGATCAAAAAAGGCAGCAGCTTCCGTTTCAACGGTTTGTATTTCGGCCAACGTGTCTTCCTGAATTGAGACTCCGAAATTATTGCCATCTTCGATTTTCGGTATCATAAAGGAAATCCACATTTTAAGAAAATTCGCTAAAACATAATATGGTAAGTTTTGCAAAATAAGAAAAATAAGAATATAGCAAAACATTAACTTACAATCCTCTACCAGCTTGCGGATTATGGGTTTAACGATCTTTATCATCTCACATAATGGTGCATTACAGGGTACACTGCCGGTTGGTAAATACATAACCTTAACGCCGGAAACTAAGGGTGGTTCCGTACGTGCTCTCTTGGCTGATGGTTTATCGATACCATCACCGCCATCGTTGTTATTAACCAAGACAGGATCCGGTACTGGAATGTTCAGGTCTTGATGGACATCAGAAAATTTACGCTCATAAAACATTGGCGTAGCCAGCAATTCATTAAGCTGAACTATTTTCTCTGGGAAACCCTGTGTAATCAGTTGTTCTGCCTTTTTAATTAGAGAGTCTTTGTAATCTTGTACCTGCAACAACGAACAACAGTAAGATAAATAATTTGCCACTGAGTATGGAAAGCAATGGCACTCACCTTAGCAATGGTGTCGCTTGGCATTGTAATTGCTTTTCCTTTTTTTTTAATGCTGGTTATTGCGGATAATTTCTCGTGCGTTCCGCGACGATTTTAATATGACGGGCTTTTTGTTTTCAAATACTATTACGTTTTATAATTAGTTTCGATTTTATTTATTTTATATGAAGAAGCAAAAACTAATTTTATAAAAGTACTTTCTGTGAAATTTTCAAGCCCTAATCGTCCTTCCTAAAATAATTCCTTCTAGATTTGTAAGATTTTCCGCTTCCAAAAGCGTGCTTTCATGTTAAATGACAGCTGCTTTTAAGAGTTACCTAATCTTAATTTTTTTTAATGATATTTCACTCGATTTTTAACGAAATCAACAAACACCAACGCAAACTGAGTTCGTCTCAAAATTAACGCATTTTTCAATAAATAATTAATGTTAACAAACGTCTAGAAAAAAGCCCTTTTTATTTGAATCCAATAACAGGGATATACTTCACAAATATTAATAAAATAAATAATATAAATAAAGTAAGTGTTTACTAACTCAGGTTTAGGAAAAGTCTTTTTTCCTTAGGTTTTTTAATACAGAATATGTGTCTTATTGATTACACAAAGCAAAAAGCCGAGGACTACAGGCGCTGACATAAAGAAACGTTACTCATATTTTCGGGTTGGAACTTCCTTCAACTTTGCCGACTTTTGACGAAACTTTATGGGAATTGACAAACCATATGGTCTTATAAATAACATAAAATGTAAAACAAGCTCAAAAAGAAATGATGATCGTTGCTTTTGAATTTTAAAGTTATTTATCTAACTTATGCTTATCTTACAGTAATGTACACTTTTTTATGTTATGTGATTTACAATTTGCATTATTTTGTAAGTAATGAAAAACAACCAATAGGGACGGTTTATTTTAAAGTTGGCATTGTTCTATTAGGTAGTTATAAATGATAACATCCAAATTATTGATCAATTAATACACAAAAAGGTTTTCGATGGTGGTATAAACTTTAAGTGGTTTATTTTACTTTTGTTTATAAATTTGTTGTTGATTTCTTTATTTTTGGATTTAACTGCACATTTTCCTGTAAAGCGATATGGTAACGTGTCTGCCTATTGTGTTTACCACTTGGATGTTTTTAACCCGAAAACGAAAATGATGCTGTGTTATGTCAGTCTTCCATGTGCTTACTTTTTTAAAAATAATTGCTATAAAAAGAGAAAAAACATCTATACAACAGTTTTGTTGCCATTTTTCATCAATTACGAAAAGTAAATGCCAGGTCAATATATTCGGCCTAACATTTTCTGAGCGTTTATTTTTTACATGAAACATATGAAATCATTTTCTTCTATCATCAAAGAATCTTTAGCAGAATATTAAAAGATTGCAAGAAATCGCCAACTTGGAAACCTGCTGTGAAAATATTCTTACAAGCGCTTATATTTGAATAAATATTTCCTATTTCTTTTTTCTTTTTTTTAAATTCACAACAACAATTTTTCGCGTCAAACATAATATCACCACCTTCTAGCAGATAAAAATGGCAACACTAATTAAACATAAAAGTGGCATTCAGTAACAAATAGTAGTTAATGATAAACGGTGCCGCATCTTCTTGCTTTTTTCAACGCAAAGGAGAAACTTTTAACTATTTTTTATAATAGTTAGACATTTTAAAAATAAATAAGTGAGAAAAAGGGCTATCAAAAATTTGAGCTTAGAAAATTTCGTTCGAAACAAACCGACGTATCAAGGGTAATGGCTAAGAAATACAGCTTCAAACTGGTACACGAAAATATACGTATGCGGAAAAATTGCACTGGAATGGAACGGAAACGAGATATTAAACCCGACGTAACAACCCTGTTTTTCTACATGTAATTTGGAGTTGTAAAGTTAGCTTCGTTTGTGGTTGATCTTGTAAAGCTGGTAACGAATTATTGTATTTAATTATTTTGATTCATTGAATTTTTTGTTTAAATATAAATTTACGTTTTTTTGATGATAGGTTTCTGACTTTGTTAGTGCGCTTTTTGCACTTGTAAGAAAACTTTTTTGAAACATTAAAGAACTTTAAATTTAAAAGAAATGATTGTGGAGAGTTTGGAATTGTAGTATTAAAGATGCCTTGAAAATAAATATTACAAAAGAATTTGCTAAGAAATACATTAATGCATATCTAGGTACATAAATATGTAAGTATATGAAACTTTAATTTACGAAACTTTATTCATTTTTCTTGCTACGAGACACGTTGCGATCAAAGCGACCAAATATTAAACAACTAATCTCAGTATGGCTTTCATTTTAATTTTATTCGTTTAGTCTAGAACTCTTGCATTTTTGTTCACTTTTCCATTGCACATGGACCTGATAGCACCACACAGGAAGGATTTATCAACTGAAGGTATCTGCAATAGCTTTAGTGGTTGAGGCAATTAAATCTATGCCTTGCAGCAGTGTAGACGAAACAGTACGAAATATTTTTTGAAAAGTTGTTTATTTTCTTATTTTAATTGTATTAGGTTTACATATAATATTATTTCGGTTTACATATAATATTATTTTCGAACTAAAGTGAACTATAAAGATTGAAGTCCAATAATGTAAAATCAAAAAGAATATACTTTGCTTAATTTGACACTAGCACGCACACACCACACACAAAAGAAAAAAATTATATTTAACTAATCGGAGCTATATGCGTTAGGCTCTTATGCTATAGATCGCAGATTGTTTCGGTCTCTGCAAAACTCTTTTGATGGTAAAAATTTGACCAACCGAAGCGCCATTGAAAATCACTTGGCCACAGAAGCTCTACACCGATGGAATTATGAATCTACCCGAAAAATGGCGAAAGGTCGTAGATAATAATGGTCGATATGAGTGCATTCCTGGCCAAGAAATTATACATTTTATGGGGTTTTTGTGGCTTGTTCCAAACAACAAATTTCTGATACATTATTGATGATGGTAGGCGTGGCCAATTTTCCCCATTTTATACAGCTACTACAGCACCGCCTTTTTTTTTCATTTATCTGCTCTAGTTTTTGAGAGCAAACCACTAATTTAAAAACGCAGGTGATCTCATTTCACGTGCTACCTTGGGCATTTCCTACGATCGATTTGACCCATATTTTCTATACCGACCTGCATGCGAGAACTTCAAATGTGTCTGCCAAATTTGAAGCGAATAACTTCATTTTTGCGGCCAGGACAATGCTTATATAGGTGGCCAGATGGACAGACGGATATGCTTAAATCAATTCAGAATTTGATATGCTGGCCAAGAATGTATAAAATTCCTTGTGGGCGTTGCAAACGTTTTGACAAAATGAATACACCACTCATCCTTGGGTGATTGGCATAAAAATAAAGCGCTTAAAGCAGAATTAAGAAAAATACTGCTACGCTTGAAAAAATCTATGTCCGCAAAAACAGGACGATTCCTTTATGTCCTCTGAAGAAATGGTTCGCGAACTAATTCTTTATGTGGAAGCCGATGGATCAGATGCTTATTGTAAGCGTGGTTCGCAAACGCCAGGACGTAATGGAGAATTTTCGATGCAATATTGAATGAATGAAGAAAAATAGTCAGTCAGTTAAATTGCTGTTATAATTTAATAAACTTTTCTTTAAGATACAGAACTTTGTGGTGTTTCTATGTTCAAATGCATTTCATATCTTTCCGATTTTTTTGCGCGATAAGTTTTTATTGCATGTAACTGAACGGAATTGATTTATTTTAAAACAAGTAAAACTGTGGCCCCCAATTATTCATATGAGCACTTTTCAAAATAAGGCGTTATATGGGAAGTGGTCGAAATTGTGGTTCAATCCGTAACATATTCAATAGCGTTCGTCTTTGCACCGAAGCGTGGGAGTGTACCAAATGTCTTCAAAACATCGCAAAAATTGCAGCCTATAGATTGAACAAATTAAAACAAGACGGACAGATGGACTGACAAGCATAGGATCGGTTTATACCGGTGAATCCATCTCAAATCCTTTTTGGTTTTACATATAACCGCACAAATTTAATTTACCCTTCTATCGCTCGTGGTGTAAGGTGTCAAAAAAGCAAATTTTTTGATCCGTTTTTTTTTTTTTTTGCAAATCTTTTAATAAATCTTTGCGTTTACTTTCGATAATGCAGTGTACGCCAATTAAATGTCTATGACTGTGTGTGTGCTAAGATTTCATTTCCAATTTGAATCGACTTAAAAATATAAAAATTGGTGCCTACATTAGGGAGTCGGCTAAACGTGTTTCTTTTGGTATTGCAAAGGCATGGACAAAGATAACAGCGTTCACGTTTCGCTCGTGTAGTCTGTAGTATGAAATATATGAATGGACTTAAGAAAGGTTTATTTCCCTTTAGGGAATTCACATAGAAGACGTTTGAGATATTAAGATACATCGTTCGTAGACACCGAAGTATTTGATGATAAAATTTTATTTCACAATACCTGAGTGTAACAATATTTTCATTTTATGTATTGCAATATTTACTTAATTTATGTTTGTCTCTTCGCTTACCCGATTATTTGCCGCGCTTACTGTTTCTCTTAAAAAAAAAAAAAAAAAAAAAAACAACACATAAATAAACTTTCTTACCTTAAAAAGATGGTTCGCTGCACTCTCCTCGGATAACGGATATTCTAAGTGCGTTAAACGTTTGTGCGATTCCTAGAAATACGTATCAGGTTGACAAATAGCGTGATGCTTAAAACTTATAGCCGCACTCTAAGGCTTTTTCCTGTGTGAAACTTTGCGGGACTTAAGACAGCTGTTCTACTATAAAACTGATATCGTAATCTTTTCTTATGACCAAAATTGATAAAAAAAATCAATACGCATTGTTCACGAAGGTCCCCAAATTTTGGTCCCCCTTAATTTAATTTAGAACTGAATTTAGACTCGAGTAAATTAAATTCGGGAAAATTTGAAAATAAAAAATCCATCTCTCAGCATTGATTTTACATTAGGCGCTGCTCGTATTCTCCTCGTTGAAATTGCTGGTGTCAAGGATACTGCACGTATCCGTCCACTGCATGCGACATACTACTGTATATTACCTTTTTGTTTTTTATAAATTTAAATACGCCATATGGTAAATTTACTTACAATCACTTGTTATATATGTGAGTGTTCAATCATTTATAGGAGAGGATAGTTAGTTACGTTGCCGTAGAATACTCCGTTTTTGCAGATTGGTTTGAGCATAGAGAAGTAGTAAAAAAAGAAAAATGGATGGGCTAGGTATTAAACGATTCGTTCTAAGCGAAATATAAATTTTTTTATATACCCCTTCACCGAAGTATTCGAGGTATATTCACTTTGTCACCACACTTTGCAACGCTGAGAAGGAAGCATCAGATAGATACCTCACAAAGTATATATATATTCGTGATCAGCATCGAATTCCAATTCGGCTTAAGTATGTCCGTCTGTCCGTCGGTGTAATATTTGCTGGAAGCATTCCCCTTGCCGCAAAAAGCACGAAAATTTAGTTATTTTTTAGGGTAAGGGTGATGGGTATAAAAGATTCGGTCACAACCGAATACAATTTTCTTACTTTGTTATTATTATTTTCCAAAAGTTTTCATTATCATTAAGCGATTGCTGCCACAACATTGTTATGACGATAATGATAATGAAAAATATGCGCAAAATATTTTCCCTTAAGTAAGGGATTCCTGATGAATGAGACGGTAGGTGTCAAAATAGATGCTATGATAACGCTGTGCTTATTATGCTTTATAAAATTACTCTACTTGCGTTAAACGACGGCATACTTTGTTGTTTATTTATTGCTATACGGAATAAGTTAAAATTTATAACACTAGACAATAACATTAACGACGTATTATGTGACTTTATGAAGATTAGGTTAATTCAGAAACGAAAAGAAGAGTTTATTACTATTAATAACAAGGGGAGAAAATTGTATTCGGCCGCGGCCGAATCTCGCATATCCCGCACCGTGCGGGATTAAAATCGTTTGCGCCCCATCCTTTTACTTATTATTGTCATAAAAAAGTGAATGGGATAAAATTTATCCTTCAACTTTTTGTTTTACTAAAAGGAAATGTTAAGAAAAATTAATCTAGCTAATGTCGTGAAGTCCACCACAATTAATTTAGAATTAACATATTTAGCTCATCGCCTTGTACTGTCCAAGTCGTTTCATTTGATACCCATGTCACTGGTAGTATTAAGAAAAAAATTAATCTATCAGGTCGCGGGATCCCTCATATTTATTTTGGTATTAACGCAATTTTAGACGGATAGCATATTTTCATTTGAGGAATGTATCAAATAGTTTTAGTGTCTTGTGTCAACAACACATACAACACAGACACATAGACGGAAAGACATGGCTTAGTCAATTCCGAATTTCATACTGATCAAGAATATATATATACTTTGGAGGACCTCTCCGAAGCTTACTTTTGTGTGTTGCGAAGCCTACGACAAGCCTATGAGTATACGCCCTTCCCATCCCTTCCCAGTACTGGATATAAAAATATATATAAAATTTACTCCGAACTCGTAACAATTTCGCTTTCTTTTAATGTCTCAGTACAGAGATTTAGGTGCAAAAACAGACGATTTCAAAAACCTTAATAGCTTCAATTTAAACCGATTAGATGCTAAAGACTACCCCTTAATAACTTCAACGTACAACATTAGAAAAAAAAAAGCACAAGTATCTCTACTTTGAAAAAGAAACTTCTCGTTTCAGAGTCACCATCCCTACCCAGCCCTACTCAATTAAAGTTGCCCGCTCAATCCTTAACATCATGATTAATTAAGGTCTCTGTTGGCCGTAAATCGTTAACCACATTTTCCACAATACTCGCAGTGTTCACAGCTTTCCGTGTTTTTCAACATATCTACACCTATAGCAATGTATGTGTGAAGGTTGTCACTATGTGTGTTCTCCGCTTGCTTCGTCGTACACATATCAGATGTACTTGCCTATGGCTTTTTCCACAACAAAAATGTCCGTGTCGACGTCCTTTTACGATACAATTAATAATCGGCTACCAATGGATAAAATCGTGCAAGCATGGACAACCAGCATGCTGTGAAACACTTTGTTTAGTATAGTGACGAACACACTTTGCTTCTTACTAAAGATGGAAATTCTTCGAAAAAGTTTTCCGGTCCAAAATAAGACCGATCCCTTCGGATTTACTAGAAATATCGTTTGATTGTCTTTCACTCTCTTGATTGCTTTCACTCTACTGCTTCTTGTAAATATCTGCGAAGATATAAATTTCTTTAAAGTCAAATTTGCTGCAATTATATGTTAGGTCATTATTCTGTACCAATTTCCATTATAAGGTATTAAAAACTAAATCTTATTCTCGTACTTTTGGTAAAGACGTTTACGATTAGTTAGTAGGTAGGTAAGAAGTCGGTTCAGTCAGTGTTCGTCAGTTTTCAAATCTCAAGTGGGGCAGGGTTTACTTTGCTCACTTTTGGTAATAAATGGCGGATCTTTTTTAAATCATTATAGCGTTACATACATCCGCACAAAACTTACATATAGAAAATAAGATTTTTCTCTCCGATCTTTTGTGCATAAAAGACTAAAAAGTCCACTTTTATAACAATAACTTTAACCCTTCTCTCGGTTGAAGAAAATCATTAACACACATACACACACAAATTGCATATATGTTTATAGAGCACTACACATATGTCTATAAAGCATAACTGTCATCAACATCCTCATTGTTCTTTATATGAAAAGTGAAATGAAAAGTTTTTCAACCGTAAATAACAATGAGAAGGAAAAAGTATGAATTTATGCGTGCGCTTATATGAAGTCTGAATAATAAACTGGTTCAAGGTCAGAAAAAGAAAGAGACGAGCAAGAAATCTACATTCAGCTTAGAATGAAATTACGGCACTCATACACCTAAACTAATATAAGTAAAATTATCAGTTGACCTGTCGGAAATTTTTGTTTTTTGTTTTTTGTTTTGCATTTTCAGAGGTCACTGGTTCTTTAATAGCTTAATTTAATATCAATTGTAGGTTGCTTGTGTTAGCATACTTCCGTGATTTGGGAATAAACAGGCAGTATGTATATCATATCACTCCGATCTGACATGCATATATAGCGATCCTGCCGACAGACACATATTATTTCTGGACAGTAACAGTCTTTAAAGGCCACATATCGGAATTTCATGATACGCCGAGCATTAGTCTACAAGTTACAGTCATTTTTTGGTGAGGCTAATCTTTCGGTCGCTTTAGACGGCTTTTACCGATCCACCTATCCACCCGGATTTGGCCGCTGGCATGTTTCACTCATTATCATATGTCGCATGAGACAATCCTGTTTATTTCGCTTACGCGGAAGCCATCGAGTTACTTGTCATGTTGCAAGTGCGGCAGATGGCAGTTTGTTAATGGAAATCCAGCATTTTTGTAGTTTTCTAAGTATAGCGGGAGTGCGAGTTTGTCGCGATTTATTGAAAGCCGAGCATGACACTCAGCAGAGATCAATTTCTTTAAAATATATTTGAGTTTGCATACTTAATGCGAAAGGATATATAAGGGCGTATATATAACATACAAATACATTCTGTGTGTGTATATATGCGAGCGTCTTCCTCGCCTTTAAGTCGAACACATCAGCGTAACGATTTTGTGGAAATATCTTAAAAATTGCGATTTGTAGGTTGGATACAAAACATTGATTAAGCTGACAGATGGACAAATAAACTTTAGAAAACGCGTCACGCCCCATCGTTGGGGCAACATACGCCCCAGCTTTATTCATGTTCTTTTGCCGATCTATGCTTCGCACATACAATGATCTAACTACACATTCTCTTGCCACTGATGAAGGATTTGCTCCTGTAGGCATTTATGCTAATGTTTGTTTTGAAAAAACGGAAAAGACTTAATTTTCATACACAATAATATCGGGCAAAGTTGAACTTTTCTAATTCCCTAGAAAGGAAGTGGAAATTTTTATCGTGTGTTCGGCGCAGTTTTTGAGTAGCGAGCAAAGAACACGGAAAGTAAAGGTGTTCTTGACCGATGTACTTTTCTTATGGGCTCAGACCATTTTCAAATTCCTTTGCATATTTCTTGGCGATATTCTCATTTTTGTAAACGGGATACTACACAGGTGGGCAGGGTGGGATCAATTTGACGTACAGACGGACATGCTTACGTGGATTCCAAATTTGATGCTGATCAGGACTATTCTGGGCCATATAAAAAAGGTCTCCGCTGTTTTTTGGTCTTCTTTTGAGTTTCTTTTTGTGGTCTGCTCTTTTCAGTTGCAAAACTTCATCGGCTTTTTCAGTGACTGGCCGAGCAGACCGATGTGTATCGAAATTTCCGGAACGGAATCGAGCAAACCACTCCTAGGTGCTTCGTTCACCACTCACAGCATTCTCGCCGTGCCCTTCACAAATTGTTCGGAATATTTTTGGCAGGTTGCAGAACTATTTGCATTATCTTTGACAAATTCAACGCACGCTGCATACCCTGCAATGAACAAAAAAATGCAATGATTTCTAATTAAATTTAATAATAATTCAACAATTACCTGATTTGTTGTTCCATCGTTCCTCCTTCATTTAAATTATAAGCTAATACATATACATATGCATGCGAGCATGTATGTCAATATGTCAGGTAAGAGTAGCAATTAAAAGCCATTCATAAAACTGATACACACAAACACAACATGCATATAACAAACATTTATCATTTTTTATCAGTAAATTTTAATAAAATCGAGCGAGTGCAATACATACATACATACACGCAAAAATGATAGCAGAAAATATGAATAGTGTTCTTAACACAATATTTATGGGTAGAAAGGTAACACACTACGTTATAACACAACAAACATTTTGCAATAAAATGACGATCTCAGGTTTAATTGAGAAGATAAGAACAACATGTAAATGAAAAATTACTCTCATTAATATTCGATATCTGTTTATGTTCCGCTACGAACATATGATATCCTGCACGAAAGAGTCACAGAAATATTTTCTAAAATCTATCGAAAAGATTTCGTTCTTCACGTTTTGATCAAATTCGAAGGGATGTCCATTCTTCTGTCCGAAATATCATTATACGTTTTCATTTGTCTCCTCATGTCCAAAAATATGATATACTTTAATATTTATGAGTAACTAGTTACGAACAAACGAAAAATACGATATAAAGTTTTAGGCGGTAAAAAGAAAAAAATAAAAAAAAGAAAGAAAAAAAAAAACTCTGAAATAGTTGGAAATTTCTTAACTTTTCAATGAAAAATTTGCATTCAGCACATGTTTCAAAAGTAGCGTATTTTTAGAAGCAATAGCAACTCTTTAACGTAAGCAAAAGGCATCGACGAACGAACGATTGATTACAAGGGACAAGATCTTCTAAACTATTCGTTGTTATATATTAGGTGCTTGCGTTAATTTTGATCATTTTTTCACTTTAAAAAGACATTTGTTGAGAAAAATTGGTACAATATATATATATATATATATATAGAATTAACATATTTTCTATCATCTAGTACACCATTAGTAATAGTAGTGCAGACCTCTAGCTTATAGGGATTATTTGACGTTTTCTCATCTTTCTGGCAATGTTGACCCATTTTCGCACTTCTTCAGCATTTCGAAACCGTGTGCCAGTCAAACCATATCACATTGATCTGAATAAGCGGTAAGTAGGAACGTGCTATGTCTGATGAGTACGTTGGGTTCTTTGATAAGAAAATTGCTTCCCGTTAAATTGGGACTACGCCAGCTTCTTTCATGGGAAAGGGATGTACTTTGTGGTATTTTATTGCGATAATAAATCAAGAATTGTATTAGGCGGAATGAAGTAGGGTATTGAAAAGTCGTCAATATTTGATTACAATATTTTCACATGTTTGCTCCTTTTAGATTTTTCCTTTAGATTTTTAGATTTAGATCCTTTTATTAGATTGGCATCACAAGGATGCTGTTTCCTGAACATTATATATTTTGACTTTTTTTCGTTAGTAATATTGCGATGTGACATCGCTTGGTAGTTGTTGTCTAATAACGACGCAAGAAAACAAATCAAATACGCATCACAATGAGCATATAAGACAATGCATCAAATATGTACATTTATGTGAGTGTAATGAGGCAATTTTAAGTATGCAAAGTCACTAACGGAGACAGTAATACTAATATATAAAGCACGGATATATACAATTGTCAAAGGAGCAATTCATAGACTGTGTGATAATGAATGAAGAGCCGGATACTCTAAAGTACACTTTGCTCCGCTTTTACATGGAATTTATATTCCAAAGAAGTCGTGTAAAAAGAACCGAGCACAGTGAGCAGTACGATGACAGAAAGACAAGAAAATTATATTCGCTCGTGACCGAATCTTTTATACCCATCACCATTCTCCTAAATAAGGCAAAAAAAATAAAAGAATTCAATTTTCATGCTCTATAATACCGAGTGGGCGATGCTTGAGTCCTTTCGAAAGTTTAAGTCCTTTCCAAATGCTTTTGCTAGTTTGTAGACGATATCTTCATTTTTGCAAAAGAGAGAATGTTTACCACGGACACTACATAGTTGGGCAGATGAACAGACGGACATTCTTAGATGTATTCTCAAAACTTGAAATTTCCCAAGAATTTAGATAGAAGCGTGTTTCTGCGCATTATAAAGGTATTACAAAAAAACAATTAAATTTTAATATGGTACAATATTGGGTAGGCGTGGTCAATTTTTCCCATTTTTGTACACGAATTCTACAGCATCGCCCATAGAATATGCGATCGAATTTTTGTACATTTACTTGCTGTAGTTTATGAGTATTGAGCAAAAAACCAATTTTTCACTCCCTTCAAAAAACGGAAATATTCTCAGTTTCTGTAGTGCTGTGGGCGTATCCTTCAGCCGATTTGGCCCATCTTCAATACCAACCTACGGGCCAGAACTTTCAATGTTTCTGTCAAATTTAAAGTCGATGACTTTATTTTTACAATAGACATTCCAAAAAAGGTCAGGCGGACAGACGGACAGACAGGAAGATGAAGAGAATTTTTTTGGCGAATCCCGACTCAATTGGAATTTAGACTAGTCTGATGATGGATAAATACGTTCTTCTATCGTTCGAATAATTAAATTCAAAACTATTGTAAATAAAAATATTGTTTATTTAATTCAATTTGTTTTGTTTTTTTTTTATTCTATTATTTTTTCGGTATAAATTTATTAAAATAATATATGCAAGAGCTGGTCATGCATGCATATGTTGGTAAATTAATATTGATTTTATTTTATTAAGTTTTTATTTAATTGCGAGGTTTATCAAAAAAATTCTTTATATATTTTCTCGTACGAGGATTGTATGAGAATTTTTTATAAAATTTATTAAAAATGTTATTATGTCTTATAAAATAAAAAGCATTCAAATTTATTTCTGTCTGTTCTGTTTGGCTAATTACTTCTGTTTTGTCTTTCGATTACATACGGCTTCAATGTCTCATTATATATGTTTTCGACAGGGTCTTAAATAATTAAACGCGAACGTGAGAAATTCAAAGCTAACATCACAAATGTTTATTAACGACACGCGATCAACAAATGTCGTCACATAAAAGAAATGAAAATTTCCAAGAGATGTTAGTTATTGGACATATGTCTCAAATCATTTAAAGTGAATGCCTGCATGGAAGCTTAACCTGATGATGTCCGCTGGCACACGGCTTGTTTGTGCCCCCCGAGGAGTGAAATAATCCCTATAAGCTAGAGGTCTGCACTACTACTACTACTAATGGTGTACTAGATTAATTTGATATGTACGGCCAATCTGCCCAAAATCCACTCTGGGGAATGTTCAAGCCCATCATCAACTCTAATTATTCGCTTTAGTGAATGGTTGAAAACCACAATTAGCACAAGATTCCCCGAGGGGTCGTATGCAGCAGTCGGCACTCACTAACTCAACTACAAGATTCCCTCCCTAAGGAGTTCCTCTACATAGAGATAGATAGTGACCGCTGACGCAGGGGCCCACGCCCCTCACCATCTGAGTTAGCTTAAATTTTAACTATAAAGCCCTCAGCATTACTTAACGTGACTGAAGTCAAGCTTGCCTTTTGGGCTTTACCATGCAATCACGGTTAGCCAAATCCAAACTACCCTTTCTCAAAAGATATATAGGCTTGGGGAAAAAACATTGAGGAATTTTCGGGTCATTAGCCTGTATTTGGTCCACATCAGTTGACTAAATTGTTCGGCGGTAAACAGCCGAAGTTGTCAAAAGAGAGGGAAAGGAAGAGAGAGAGAGAGAGAGAGAGAGAGAGAGAGAGAGAGAGAGAGAGAGAGAGAGAGAGAGAGAGAGCGATTTTTTAAATTTTGTTCATTTATTTATTCGGCCAATACAAGACAACCGTTCGTTTAATTTTAATTAATAATATTTTTATTATTAATAACAATAAAAAACACTAAAGCTTACCTTCATGCATAATCAATACTTACTTATATATATATATATATATATATAATATAATTACTATAAGGAATGTAGCAGAGTTCACTAATGCCGTGAGTGGATTATTAACATTTCGGTTCGGTTAACCGCTTCAGGTAAGAGGAATAAATGATTATAGTTATTAGTGCTTTTACAAGCGAGGTTAACAGAGTTACAAAGTTCATAGTTGCAGCGACAAACACTCGCTGAGGAATATTAACGTTAATTGTCCTAAGTAAAGCATTAACTAATTCCGTCACAAAGGCAACCTCAAGTGCAGCAAGTCTTCACCTATAATGAGATTAATCAAGTGCAGATGATTAATATATGGAGACAAATTACAACTGGGGCGCCATTCGATCTCTTGTAAGACAATTACGAGAAATTGTTTTTGTGGAGACTCTATCACATTTCTGGCTAAGAGCCCATACAGTTGATCCATATTCTAGATTTGAAGTCTTTGTAATATAAGGATCATTACATTCACTCACTCATTTACTTTATTTACACTTGGAAGTATATGGAGATTGAAGCGCTTTATGGAATAAAAAACAACACACAAACCTGTCTCTCTCTCCATCCGTCTATGGGTATTGTATGTGGGCAGCATAGGCGAGACTCTACTAATAGACAATTCCTTACATTGACTTGGATTAAAAGAAATGAGAGTTACTCTGCTCCCATCCACTAAGAAGAGACAGTTTCACTTCATCAGCATTAGAGTATCGAACCCCAGATGCCAAAGTAATCATGAATAGAATGAAAAATATGGCGCCAACGTGGCTGCCTTGCGCTTTTCCCCGCGAAAGAATTATTTCTCTAGATAACATACCATTGTAAAAGTGGAGCTGAGTGATTTATTCTTAGGAGTGCGGCAGTGAATGGTTTCTGGTCTTGTTTTTTTTCTTTTTAATTCGGATGAGCTCTTGGGAACTTGGATACCACGATTTGCGAAAGGGAAAAAGTTTCAGCACAAATCTGGAAACTCTCGGCAGGTAGGATTTGCTAACTGCAATTGACCGATAAGACATACATACACACACGTTCCATTGAAGTGCGCTTTGTATACCGAGCAGTGTCTACAGGAATAGTGCCGGATAAGTTTCAGTGCTGAACCGATATCTGATGGGATTTAACCCAATTGTGTCATTTTCAAGTAAATATCTGCGCTAGTCTTGAATTTATTAACGGAAATATGTAAAATTTGTTTGATTTGATCAAGAGATTAGTTCTGTTGTAAACAGATCAGATCCGCTTCCGTACGCTACTACGCTATATGGATTTGTTTGTACACAAGTTTTGGACAAGGATTTCTAATATAATTCAAAGAACAACAGAAACAAAGACTTATTTGGATTGCACTGTAAAGCATGTAATAAAAGTGCTCAAATGCGTCATTTTTGGAACACATCTCCATGATGACATGTCACATTAAATATACTGACCGAGACAAAATTATAAATTTTCAATTTGTCTTCATTCTGACGAAGACAAAGTACATAAAGCCAGCATTGCAATACAAAGCAAAGACGAAGCAAATTATTGAAAAAAGAAAAAAGAAAAGAGAAAAAAAAAAACATTTACGACAAAATAGAAAATAATCGTAAAAGTCTCAACATGATGTAAATAATTTACATCACATTATAGAATGCACTGAAGTAAATAAGAATGATGTGAAAAAGTTATGAGACAAAATTTTGACCACTCGCTGTTTAACGGCCGTCTCTTTCCATCTTTTGAAGCGCATCGTCATACGAATGCGTGCTCGATTATGGGCAACATTTTGATTACATGAAACGCTACGCACATATTATTTAATATATGTAAGTAAAAAAACAAATTGTGTAGAGAAGTGGAAAAATGATTTTTTTTTTCGATAGACACGCTGTACAAGCTTGAGCTTGAAATTAAACGGAGATAGCGAATGGCCGAAGAGGGTGAAGAGTTGGACACTATTTGAATGAATGAACATCAGATCCTCTATAGTTACATATTGTTTTAAGAATTTTCGTTACTACATTTGCAGTCGTTACGAACACAATACAATAGTCAGTTAGTTAGTGTAACGCCACTCTTTAGCGATGCGTGCAAATAAAACAATACTTGAAGATGATAGTGTTTTTGGCGCCGGCTTGCTGGTGTCGTAAAATTGTAAAATGAAGTATTAAAAAACAAATTTCACTGTTAAGCGAAAAGCATGCATGCGTACGATAGGGTGTGGGGCGATACAGTCATCGAATCGAAATGGCTAGAAAATTCAAATTTTTAGTACAAATTTTAAATAATTTGAAAAGTCGAACGCTGCCCTTGAAGGCTGAAATCTTTTCCTTGGATAAATCTCTTGTACTGTAGTGTTAGACAAACAGAAAATCATCGGTCAATGAATGTAATTACGGTTAATACTACGCTTCTACGCTTTAAAATAAAAAAAAAAAACACTATAGCCTTACACTACCCTACAGTTATTTATGTAACTACTTTTCAAAATCATATATTTTGTGGGAAATGGTCGGGAAAGCATCGTTTTCAACAGCGTTCGACATTTGTGGGATCAGAAACACGCCAGCGCATCAAAATTCATCATAATATCGTGAATATTACGATTTGTAATTTGAAAGACAAATTTACATGGACAGCCAGCAGACTTAGATAGATTTAAGTCGATTTAGAAAATGATTCTGAATCGATCGGTCTAATAAAAGGCGGGTGTCTGTATGTCACTTGCATCCGCACTAGCTTAATATACCCTGTAGCACAAGTGGTGTAGGATCTTCTGCTTGAATCCTATAAATCGAATTCGGCGATGGGCACGATTCGCATTATAAAACATTCTTCATACTCCCACAATTTGAAAGGGGAGTCTTTCGAAAAGAGAATTCCAGTCTTTTATTCCTAATATCTTAAATAAATCTATAGCAGATGTAGTCTTGAAGTTGTGTAGAGAAATTCTTAGCCGAGTAGTGAAAGGGTCGTGACTACCAATTCGGTGGACGGGGATTCAAATCTCAAATGCGTTAGAGTTTTCAATGCAGACAACTTTTCGCAATAAGACTTTCTATGGGGCGTGGTTGAAAATGTGGACGATCGGAACCATTTTCAATAGCGTTTGTGCTTTACTCAAACCACGCCAGTGTCCCAAATTTCATCCAAAAATGTAGGTCGATTTCAAACCCTTTTATGCCACAAGTTATGTAGGGACTTGATAAGCGTTCAAATTAAAAGATTTTTTATAGTTTGGAGTTAATATCGTACAACACATTGATTGGAATGTATTTTTGATGCGGAATACGGACTGCACTGCACAACTATTATACAATTTCACAATTCAAAAATTCGAGTTTTTCAATAAGGGCCATGTGACAGTACATAGCAGACGGCTGCGCATGCTTCCTTTCCTTCATTAAAATATGATTCTCTAATACAATCCAATATGGTTCGCTTTACAATTTTTTGTAATATTTGTTTTTTAAAATTCATTGTTCGGAATTGAAAAAGACAATCAGTTTCTCTTGCGGACTTATCACAATGACTATGAAAATTGGCAATGAACTTAACCCTTTTCTTATGCACAGCTTTCTTTTTTTAGGGAACAAAATTCGGCCCGGTCCCGTGCTAAAAGCTACTACAGTGGCTTTCAGAGATTCAGAGATGCCCAAGACGATTTCTATATCTGTGGACTTTCACTCATATGCTTCAGCATTGCTAGGGCTAAAAGAATGCCTGACTAATTTCTTTTCACAGTAATTCTACGTTTTATTTATTTCCTTTTATGAATCGTGTCGTAGCGTTTTCCGCTTAAGCTATTTTCATTTTAGTGTTCTCATCAGATTTTTATATATAACTTAAGACACTGATCAACTATTGCATAGAAGAACTTGCATTTACCCGAATGTCAGATATCAACGAAAGACCCGATTATTGTATTCTTATACTGGATGGCTTGAACTGAACAATGGCGTGAGATACCAATAAACAAGCAAGTTAGCGTGTACGTCTGCTCTAGTGCCCGTTTGTGGCAAATGCAAAGTTTTTACAATTTCTCCGTGACCTATGGGTCCTATAATGATTGCCACTCCCAGTTATTTGGTTCGTATTGCGAAGTCCAAATGCAAGTGTGTTAAATAAATTGCTCTGTGCCGTCGAAACTTTTCAAATAAATTCCACGTGCCGTAATATTATCATATCTATACAAGCTATACGTTCCCCTAATCCTAAAGTACTAAAAATTCATCTTTCTTAGTACTTGGTATTTATGAAGATTTTTATATGAAGTTGCTGCGGCTATTTTTTAGGTCAAATTATCATTATGAAGCGATTTTCACCATCAAGTATTAAAAATTATTATTTTCTTTCTTTTTTTCGTATAAAGACAGTGGACGAATGGACGTGACATTGCCTACATCCAATAGGCTTCGTATGTTAATCAAGCAGATAGATTAGCTTTACGAAATGATTCTGAATCGATCGATATGACCAAAGATGCGTCCTTTCCGCACGAACTCAATACGAAATGATTCTGAATCGATCGATATGACCAAAAATGCGTACTTTCCGCACGAACTTAATATACTCTGCACTATTTGTGATATGCGTGTGAATTATGTATGCGACCAAGTCAAGCTTCAACGTTGACACTTACATTCTTGATAGCTATTTAGAGGGTATTTCGATCCACATCGATTGCAATTTTCTTCTTGCCTTCGTTCAGCGACTTTGATTAATTAGATAAATAAGGACACACGAAATAGTTGTTTAAAATAATTTTTACTATTTATTGAGACTCTTTTATGCGTATATATGCAGATGTTTGTATACTTTATTTATTTATGTAGGTTTTTATATAATTATTTCAGACAGTGTAAAATATAGAATATGTTTTTTGTTTTTGTTTTTATTTTTGTTTTTGTTTTTTTCTTGATTTTCTTTTATTCATTTAATTCATTTATATTTCATTCCTTTTTAAGATGCAAAAAGAATATATATATGTGTATATGTGTATATGAATTTCTTTGAAAGATTTATCATCCTTTAATTTGAAAGCCAACAACTAACAAAAATACGAATTTTACAGTACAACTATATAATCTTAATATTATTTACACTTAAAGTACATAAGGTATTCATTATGTAAGGTATTCATTACATATATTACCTAAATGTACGTATATATATATATATATANATATATATATATATATATATATATATATGTATACATATACATGTATATATTTGGATATATTTATTAAGTGATACTTAAAACACTTAATATATATTTAAACATATATGCGTACATACGCATACATATATTATGTATGTATATATGTATATATGTATTTTATTTCTTTTAATAGTAAAGCTATATGCCATTGCCGTTGGGCACTAAGCTCTCTTTCAACGAATTTCCCCTTTTCACGTTTCTTAGCCGCATTCCATATATAATAGGAAATAGTGAAAGAGTTACAATGAGTATAGTGCCCTTAAAATTTAAAATGAAAAATTTTTCTGTTTTTTTTTTTTTTGGTTTTTTTTCTTAATTTTTCAAAAAATAAAATATTTTTAGTTAAACTGTTTTTCACTTACTTTTCTTCTATCTTAACATTAAATGTTGTTTGTCATAATTGTACTTAATTGTATTTGAGTGATTTATATATATATATATATATATATTTATTATATATATGTAATTGATCCACATGTTAAATATTTTTATACGATTTTGTAGGTCTTGAAGGAGAGAAGATTAATTAAGATTAATTAATATGCTTGGTGAACTTAATAATTAAAATTTGTTCGTCTCTATATAAAATATTTTAAGAAGAGTAATTTTATATATTTTATAATTCAATAGATATTTTTTAATATCATAAAAAATGTGCAATTACGAAAGTTGTTTATGAAAGTTTATAAGGATGTGTATATAAGAAGAAGAAGATTAAAAAAACTTATTTAAAAACTACTTTAAAAAGTGTATAGAAAAAGAAAAACAAAAACAAATATTTGATTAATAAATCGAGTTTCATTTAGAGATTAAAAAAAATAAATAAATAAATAAATCAATATGTTTAAGTTAACAATTTTAGTTAAGTAATCAAGTTAACTGTTTTTTTTTTTTTGTTTTTTTTTTTTGTTTAGAATCTTTTTTTTTTGTTTTTTTGTTTTTTTGGCAAGACTTAAGAAGAGGTTTTTCGCTTAGCACTTAATCCAGCCAATTATTAAAATATTATTAAAAATATTCTTGTGTAGCTTTTTACTCATTTATGTGATTAGTGTAAATAAATTTATAGTAACTTTAAACCTGTTCTGCTGATTCATCTAACACCATCGAATGTAAATCCATGGCTGAGCGAGTCTTACGCGGTGGTCTTGGTATTAGAAACCGATTGGGACTTGGGCCAACAAAAACCGAATTTTGTCGTGGCCGATTATGGCCAATAAAACCTTTAATTACAAATATTTATATAAATATTAATTAAATACAGAAAAAAAAAAAAAACAAAATTAACAAAAGTTATTTAAAAGTACTGTTAGAGAATCTTAAAATAAAATTATATTAATTTGTAGATGGCGCTGGCCTCTCAAGCTTAAAATTGTAAGCTGACGAAAATCTTACATACATGTGGAGCGTTCCACGAATTACAATAAAAGTAAAAGTAAACCTTCAACATTTGGTGAAAGTGATTTACTTAAAGAAAAGAAAATTTGAAACATTTTTTGCCGAAAATTATTTATTTAAAAAAAAATAAATTCTTAAATGTTTATTTATTGAAGAAACGACTCGGAAACTCGGAAGAAAAACACGATGCAATATCAATGCATACGAATGGACAATAATAATAACATATCAGGGTTGCCATAATTTCGAAATGTTTATACTGTGTAGGCGTTTAATTGCGGTAGTTTTGTGTACCTCCTACATATATATTTTTTATAATTTGTTGTCCAGGTTTTACCATACGAATCTAAAAAAAAAAAATTTAAATTCTCATATACCCACCACTTTTACAGCATAGTACGTATGTCTGCAGGATTCAAACGCAGGCCTTACACAACATGGGACATACCTAACACTAGACTATTTAGTCAGCCCTACACTTTCACGGCAAATAAACATTAGTTAGGCGTGAGTGAAGTAATTCATGATAGAGTTGCGACCGTAATGAGAAATTGATTCACTCATTGAACCTTACTTTAAAAGTGTTATTGTACAGAAGTTGGAAATTTTTGGCCGGACGGCCTAAGAACTTGAAGTGCATTAATCGAAAAAATAAAAAGAATGTAAACGCGTAAGTCAGTATTAAGAGTGAATCTTTCATATTTCAAGTATATGCGAATTCATTGTTGATATAGACGAGGTAGAAAAACAAACTAAATTTGCTACATAATCCTTGTTTTTCTTTTTTTTTTTTTCGTACATATGCTCTATAGTGCATACGCACTTGCAAATAAAGAAGCGGGTATTCATTTGATTCATTTATAGATAGTAGCTGGGTATGTCGCAGCTGTAGAACAATAGTGGAGCTTAAATACTTAACTTGCAGTTAAGTTACTTGCGATCTATTAAAAGTAACTACTGCCTGCCTGCCGCTATTCGCTTGCTTTGTAAACATTTGACACACTGTGACGTGAAAATTTACAGAATCGAGAATAGTGAGAATGAAAGAATACGCAATCAAATGGCCTACTAACGTGAGAGGGCTACTTCTGTTAGGTTCAAAGAAATATTGAAAATGTTATTAGTCTTTGATCAATGCAACGAATAACGATTTGTTTAGGACAAAAACCTTGGCATGTTTATAATAATAAAAAAAAAAAAAAAAATAAAATAAAATAAATTTTCAGTTTAATGGGTCATTAAAGTTCGGTCTAAGACGATCAGATTTCCTAAGATTCATTCTGAAAATTTTTCAAAACCAAGAAATAAAGCTGGAAAAAACAACCATAGGTTGGCAAAATTTTATCTTCTTCCACAATAATAACTCATATAGTGGACACCTTTTCTCGTTCATCGTCATTTCTCTGATAATGCGTAGGAGAAGATAATTACTTGCAGTACATTATCTAATTTCATCTTAAACAAATATTTGCTCATCGACTACAGTTTGACACAACAACAACAACAACAACAACAACAAAAATACAAAAAAAAATGCTCTCTGCGATGTGAAATGTCATCATAAGTTTATCCAATTACTTTATATGTTTACTTTCTTACTGAAGGCAATAAATTAAAGGTAAGAATGACGGACAATTTAATTTCTTTGTTTTATGCATGGAGAAATAAATGCCAATATCTGTGTTTCTGCTATCAATAACAGTCGTAGCGCTGTTAATTAGCAGCCATTTAAAAGCTTGCGGAAAGTCATTTTTTTATTCTTTTTCAAAAACAGACGCTACTCAGACTACTTGGCATTTTAGGCGTTTTCGTCAAGGCAATCTGGCCCACTTTCAATGTTTGCGAAGTAGATATGTTCATTTTTGCGGCCAGGAGAATGTTTATAACAGATATTATGCAGACGGAGGGACGGACATATTTGAATTGATTCAAAATTTTATGCGGGCCCTTCGATGCTTCCTTCTGGGCGTTGCAAACGTTTTAACAAAATTAATGCACCCATCATTTTTGGGCGACGGATATAAAAACTGTCCGCTTTCATGTGAACAGATTTTTTTTGTCGATTTTTTATTTTCAATTTTAATTGTATGTTGTCGAATACGCATACGTTTGCTGTTTTTAATTTGCTGTTTACTTATTTCATTTCCAGCTTTAATGCAGGAAACATACTTTTCTTTTAAAAAGTGCATGTGTTCGTGTGGGCAAAAACTTTAAGTGCAGGACATCCTTTAAACGCGATCGTATTCAACTATAAATGCTGCTACGACTAAACAAAATTGACAAATTAACTTTATTATGGTAGAAGAGAGTTAAACAAGGCTTTCTATTGGTCATCCATAAATAAATAAATAGTAATAAATAATACCTTAGACGATATATACTCCCGATCGTCAGGCGAATGGAAGTCAATGTGATCAGCTCAGTCTCGTAGTTTGTCTGCATGAATTTTTTATAAAAATTGTCAAGAAAAGCAAGTAAAAACATTACAGTCGGGCAACGTCGACCATTTAATACCCTACACCAGTACAGTTATTCACTTGTTTTGATAATAATGTACCCAAAAAGTACAGACTATTTTCATGCAAAGCCCTCATATTGGACGATTAGACTTTCTCTTCATAAAAGAGCTGGTTTTTCATGATAACACCTATAGATGTTAGGATTAAAAAAAAATACAACTATGTGACCCAAATTCCCTTCCGTCCATTTTTTTTTTTTTTTTTTGCTCAATCGCTACTGTGAATTAATTTCCATCGTAAAATATTCAAAATGAAGCCTTTTTGTTCGAAAGCCTGTGAGTAAGATTTCTTATATGAAGTGAAGCCAAGATATGGACGGATAGGATATGGTTTAAATTATAATTAATATAATTAATTTTTATATTAAATTACTATTATAAACAAAGTCTCAGAACAAAAAAATTAATGAATAGGTCTTTTTGGCATATAAGTGCTTACGTTTAACGATAGTATCCGCGATAGTATCCAAAAAACTGACCTTAATCGTCCAAATTCGGTAAAGCTGATGTTTTTGTTAATTTAGTATTATGAGCCAACTTTCACCATGAAATACTGAAAATAAGTCTTTTTTGCCACATAAAGATTCAGTTCTCGTACGATCGGTTATATGAGAGAGAGAGAGAGAGAGAGTTCAAAAACTTTCCCCAGCCGTTTCAAAGTTTTCCCATCAATTTAAAATGTCGATATACTACTACTTAGTCACTTTTGCTGAGAAATTTTGAAAATTGTAAGTTTGAAGCGGTCGAAAAAGTGGACCGATCCGAGCCATTTTCAATAGCGTTCGTCCTTGGGCCAAATCACGTCACTGTACCGAATTTCATCAAAATATCACAAATATTGCAGCTTGGACAAATTTGGACAGATGGACAGACATCCGACGGAGAGGCGGACAGACAGGCTTAGATAAATTCACATTATGATTTTGTATTGATCGATATAATAAAAGGTGGTTCCATCTTAAGCCCGTCCGCTTGTTACATACGACCGCACTAATTGAATATACTCTGTACCATAGAGGTTCTTATAAAAATGGTAGAGATAGGTTATAAAAATGCTTCCCTCGGGCCAATAAAACTTTTAAAATTCGGAAGAGAAAATACAAAAAAAAGAGGGACAAGTTCTTGTAATTTTTATTTATCTCTCGATTCTGGTTAGTAGTTAAGTTAAGATTCTCTTGAAATTTTTTTCTTCTTTCAATTCATTTATGTTTTTCACTGTATATTTTGACCTCAAAATCCCACTGTTGCGATAAAAAACCGACGTAATTATCTTAATTTAAAACTTAACGATTGCATTATATGTGACAGTAAACGAATGGTGCACTTAACGCAGATACTCATGCGTGCCAATATTCTTAACGGTGTGCGTGAATATTGTAACTTTCACGTACAAATGACAGACTTTACACTTATACGAAACTTAATTACATTTTTATACCCATCACCGTAGGATGAGGAGTATATTCATTTTGTCAAAACGTTTGCAACACCCAAACGAAAACTTCAGAAACGTTATAAAGTGCATATATTCTTGCTTATCAGCGAGAAATTCTGAATTGATTAAGCCATGTCCGTCCTTCTGTCTTTCTGCGTTTGTGTTTGTCCTTGGCACTCTCTTGATCGCAACAATGGAGATATGGACTTCAAATTTACCAGAAACATTTAAAGTTTTTGCACGTAGGTTGGTATTGAAAATGGGCCAAATTGGTCAGAGCAGGAGCCCGCAGTGGAGAGTAAACTGAACGGCAGCCAAGGAGTATATGATTTTCTTGCTTGTTACAATTAATTTAGCCAAAGAAATCTTATATGGAGTGGAGCCAATGAAACAGATCCCAAACAATACTGGATAGCGACGTAGCGTGTTTCTTTTTATACCTTACACCAGCGATATTACAAGGGCACAGTAAGTTTGTGACGATGTATACTATACTTAGAAGAACTTGGAGTAGATCTTGCCTTTAATATACCGATTGCTTCAGAGCCACTTTCTCAATCCATTTAAGATTGTGTGTAAGTTTGTCCCACTGTCCGTTTTATTTTCTTATGCGGAACCTACAGATCGCAATTTTTGAGATATTTCGATGAAATTTGGTGCACCGACGTGCACCATAGTCCAAGAATGAATGCTAATGAAAAGGTTTCGAAAGGAAGCACTTTTTTGCGTACCACCCGCATAATATTTTAATTTAAAAAATTGTTATATTAATAATTGTGTTGAGTGAAGTAGCTTAGGAGATTTATTGGCTGGCCGCGGCTCACTATAATGTTTTTACTTATTTTCTTCTTTTCTTTTTTTTTTTTGGCTTAGACATAAGTCTAAAAATGATTTCGAATAAAGGACCTGTGATCTACTTATAAAATGCAATTTTTAAACATTAATTTTTCACTTTTTAACATAAGTCTGCACTTAGCTCAACAATGACTCAATTACAATTCGTTTTAAGGTCATGCACAAATACAGAGAAAAAATTCCAATGGGATTACATGGTGATGATCTTGGTAGCCAGTTCATGTCATTCATTGTTAATTTTGTTGCTATTTTCGTTTTAAAAAATTCTCATCTCCAGATAAATAAATAAGTCTGCTAAACATTGTAATTTTTATGGACTTAAAATTTTTAATTGAGAAAACTAATATTTTTAAAATTATTTTTTGATGTACTTTTTTTTTTTTTTACATACCACTGCCAATGTGTGTGATAGGTATCAGGCATTCACCTAAGAAGACTAATGCATATTAGATTCGAACTCTATCTCTGTGCAAATATTCTGTTCTGATGTCCTTCATATGAACAGTCATTACTAGAGTTGTGATGGCCTAATATCGCTAAATTTGAACAGATTAATGCCTGTAGCGAGTGAAATTGTCTTTTGAATAGATTCTCTTTATCTTGTCTGCATTAATTTTTTAAGTCATCAACAAACTCACAATAGAAAGGCGGCACACAAACAAACGTACTTAATTTATACCTATTGAGAAGGTTACGCCACACACAAAAAACTATTTTCTCATATATGAAACGCTAAAGTAGTTTACTTTTCAAAAGTATGGAAAACTTTTTCCTCTTTCTTAGGCAAGAAAAAAGAAAAAAAATCTCTCTTTGCATAACACCTATAAAGGCTTGCGACACTGCCATAACTGCTAGTTATACATGCTTCTTGGGTGAATAATATAAAGCATTTTAAGTAGATAGAAATGAGGTGACAACGCCATAGACGACATAGATTTTGATTTCCGTTGCTGTTTATGGCGGTGTTCCGGAAATATACGCGCGGCAAGTGTAAACTCGGAATTAAATTTTAGCTCGAGAGAATTTTACTTGTTTATGTTGAATGCAATTTTATCGTGTATGCGTGCATGGGCTTAGGCATGTGCATGTAAATGTGTGTGCATACGCAAGCAATAGGCAGTCAAAAGCTTATTCAATGAGAAACTAATTGAAAAACTTTTGGTAAAGTTACAGCATAAACGCGTGTTTGTAAGTGTGAATGTTTGATGCTTGAATGCTTCTCAAAATATTTACCTTTTGAGTATATTGTTGGATTATAAGCTGGGAATTGACAAGTTGGCATATTTACATTATTAACCAAACCCATTGACATACGGGTTACTGAGGAACGCTAAAAATAATTGTGAAATAAACAAACAAAATACAAAAGTGCTGAATTATTATACCCATCAAATCCCGCCAAATCTTGATTAAAATAAATTTATCGTTTGGCTTGTTTATCCCAAAAATATACCGAGAAAAAAAAAAAAAAATATTTTATTAAATACATTTTTCACCAGAGCAAGACATTATTTTCTCTCCTCTTTTCTACCTTTGTACCCACATTTGTCATTGGACAGGCGTGGCTTCCTATCGCTTAAAAATAGTATTTCGCCTTTTTTAGCCACAAAATACTGCAAATCAAATGTTGTTGCCATGTAAAGGCTTATTGTTCATGGAAATTTTTATATTGGAGTGGGCTAAAAACATATACTGACACGGTCCAAATTTAGTAAATATATTAATTTTTTTCAAAGAATCTATTATTCTAAACCTAATGTCATCATAAAGGACTTCATTTCGCCTGAGCGCGCTTAGGTGATCAGAGTCCGACAGATAGACCTATGTGATCCAAGCTTAATATAGTAAATGTGTGAGTGAAATCGACGTTCTAGATTAAAGATTGTATTCCCATAACGGGTTATACTAAATTTTGTAAATATGTTTATGTGGAAGGGAACTCAAAAGGTGACACAATTTTTCGCATTTATTAAGTGCGGTAAAGTATTATTTTTGAATTTTTGTGCATTTGAGCAGTGTATTCCTTTTGTCGAAACGCTTGCAACGGCCAGAAGGAAGCTTCAGAGACCCCATAAAGGATATATATATACTTTCGATTAACATCAAATTCTAAATCGATCAAGCTTCAAAAATCCCATTCTTGACCAGTGTCAGCTTTGGAGCTTCAGTAAGCACGTTCCTCTGCTAATCCGTCCATTTCACTCACCTATGCAAAAAAAAAGAAAAATGTGAACACCTTTGTTTTCTGTCTTTCCTGTCTTTCATCATATCAAAGATCAGCCACATCCACTCAATATTATATAATATGCGATATCATATTTGTCCTTTTCTTGCAATCTTTTATAGGATAACGATGATGGGTACAAAAGATTCAATCGCAACCGAATATAATTTTGTTACTTGCTCTTCTCTCATATATAAAAAAGTAAAAGATTTTTCTCATTATCGCATAATTTACACGCACCTGATGTGTCTGCATTGTCTCGATATCAGCTAGAGGACAGGAAGCTCGATGTTGCTGCTGAAATTTCGGTTGATACGGTTCAAGCATACGTATTTTACCCCAACGGTTAAAGAATAATGCTATTGCACCGACCCATAACATTAGGACCAAACCGACAATTAACACTTCTTCGGTACGTACAATTATTTTGGGACCTTGGAATAGAAAGATTTCGAATGTAAGTCATTTAATTTTAGTATGTGTGTGGATGTGTGTGTGTGTGTGTGTGTGTGTGTGTGTGTGT
>KK502413.1:2192575-2204463 GCA_000688735.1 Glossina austeni | reverse complement strand
GCGCGTGTGTGTGCGTGTGTGTGTGCGTGTGTGTGCGTGTGTGTGCGTGTGTGTGCGTGTGTGTGCGTGTGTGTGTGTGTGTGTAAGAGGAATGGGGAATACTTACCATGGATAATGTTTGTGACATTCCTTATTTCCGAACTTGTCCCATCCTCTCGACTGCTTAAATAATCTGTACTTATGGGCGAGACAGTTACAGTCTCTTCGATTTCTACTATGAAATTTGTACCTTTCCAACCAGAGCCCCATTCTAAAGAAAAAAGTATAAAAAAAATTTGCAAAATTACAGCACAGACTAAAAAGAAATTGAAAGACTTTGAACCCTTTGAGTCGGTCTCTTTTCCCCAATCGCAATTCACCCAAAATATTTGAATTTTTTTTTTTTTTCTTTTTCTAATCTTCAATCATTTTAATCTTTTTCGATCACTTTTGCTTAACTACAAATGCGTAACCGGTCTCTGGCCACTTATGAAATCCATTCTTTTAATTCCGATTTAAATCGCTTTTGATAAATTTAACAAAAATTCAAAAATTCATCTCCTTAACAGCCTTTTAGGGCAGTGCCATATCATCATCATTCATACAAACTTCTCAGATACGATATATTTTGGTTTATATATATACACAGATATATATATATATGTATACAGATATATACACTGCGAAGGAAATATCTTACTTAGGCTCAGTTGACCTATTCTACCTATCAACGGAGCAGATATTATTCCAGAATAAGATCAAATCTATATACTACTCAATTGAAATTTTAAACTCTTTAAAAATGAGAATTTAAATAAATTCAGCCCTTTATTTGAGCTTGAGCCCCTTATCTGAAAGAGAAAATTTTTAATTTTTTTTTTGTTTTTTTTTAATTTAATTAGTTATCCATTAAATTATGCAGAATTAAATTAAAAAAGTCTTTTAAAATAAAATTTTTAAATTTAAATATTATTATAAATAGATATTATAGATATATATATATATATATATATATATATATATATATATATATATATATATATATATATATATATATATATATATATATATATATATGTATATAGGGTTGGAGTGCTTAAGACTTTAATATGTAAGAAATTTAATTGCGTCTAAATGCCCGAAGCTTTTGTTTTGTAATTACATAAAAAGTTACTAATATAAAATTATGTAAAATAATTTACTTATAAAATAAAAATTTAAAAAACATTTTTTATCGAATTAATATTTTTCTTCTTCTTGTCCATTTGATACTCACATCAAGAGCATTGATAACGAAATCTTAATACAATAGCAGTCACACTTTAGGGCAGTGGTTTCCAACCTTTTTGTACCGGCGCCCCCTTTTTAAAAAAAAAATTAATGCGCCCCCCTTTAAGAAACAAAAAAAAAAAACCGAAACAATCAGACGCTTCTGTTTACTGAAGTTTGGCGCGAGTAAGCACGCGAATAACCGGGATGTTGCAAGTGCTTATCTTTTGATTCCACGACCCATCGGTACTCGGCTCCAAAGGCGAAAGCGAGATATTTCGATTCGAAGAAGAGTATGAATTAGATGTTTTAGCATTTGTACACCAAAAATCCGTGGCGAGGATTGTGGATTACGTATACTGCTTTAGGGTGTCCGCTATTTCAAAAGGTGGTAAGCAAAATTTTATCATCATCGCGCAAATGGCTAGGAATTGTCCATCGGATGTGGAAGTAGGGTAAAAATAAGTAAAAACGTTATTAGGCCGACAAGCATGTGCTCTCTTAGTGCGATTGAAAGCAGAATACAGGCCTCAAATAGCGAAGAACAAGGTTCTCCATCACTCAGATAGTGCGGTGTGTCACAAGTTAATTGTATTCTCGAGATTTCCAGAAACCTAGGGACTATTAACGCCGATAGCGACGAATATATTCAAATTTTGAAATGGTTTGTTTCTTACTTCTTAGTTTTGGGACTTATTGAGCGAGTTTCCATGATTTATGTATACTTTTACACACCCGAAGAACTTGTAATCGAAAAAAAATTAAGCAAACAATATCAAGCAGAAATCCTGAATAGCAGACGAGCAGCCACCGTTAGGTGCCGTAAGGTATTAAGAGCTGTTTATATTACAATTGCTAACTAATTACAGATTTCATTTCCAAGTCTTATCGAATTGAAATCGGTTCTGATATATTGACAAGCGAAAGGAAATCCGATGAATTTTGGAAAAAATTCACTTCTCGCACATCCATGAGAGAAAACATATCGTTGGAGGTGATAATGTGGGTAAAGTTTATTTTAGCATTTCAATGCTTAAACTGTTTTATTTAAGTGGTCCGCAATATTTCAAATATCAAAGTAGGCTTTGCCGATGTATAGTCCATATAGCTCGTATAAGTTGGATATAATTAACTTTTTAATGATTATAATTTAAATCAATTTAGATATGAGTGACGTCAGATCATATGTGAATGGACTTTTCTTAAACTCACCATTCGAGGTAGAAGGGTATTGAGTTATTGACCTGGATTTACAAGTCAGATTGAATCAACACACACATCGATGGGAATGAGCTAAAATAATGATGGTGACAGGTAAACCTGTTAAACAAGAGAATGACATCAACGCTTACAGGCCGTTAAGTCTTTTATCCAATTTGTCGAAAATTTTTGAAAAACGTCTGCTCCGAAAATTGCCGCCAATAAAGAAACTGAATATCAATTTACGTTTCGCCATAACCATGGTACGGCTAAACAATGCCATCGAATCGTTAAAGAAGTAAGCCGTACTGTTCAGCAGTATTCCTGGATGTAAAGCAAACTTTCCACAGAGTTTGACATCCTGGAGTGTGTTTTTAAATTCAAAAAGACTCATTATGCTCCTCTCCATCCAGTTCCTCGTCCATATTTGCAAAATTGTTCCATTTATGTTAAAGTTCATAGGAAAATATCAGATGTCTTTGAAATCAATGCGAGCATTCCATAGGGTAGTATGTACGGCCCTGTGCTCCGTACAACTTTCTTCTTGGATATGCACCGGACTGAAGATGTGACTGTCACTACATATGCGGATGATATGGCAGCGAATGTAAAACGGAAGTTGCAACTACTGTCCAAACACACCTTAATATGACTAAAGAAATGGACTTTCAAGCAAAACTTCATTTGCAAAGAGATCTAATTTTTAACACACAGTCTCATGTGTCCCATATGTTCCTATAAAAACATGGTATCATTTTTGTGCTCTATGGTAAAAATAAGAATTGAGGTGTAGGGTATTTAATAATCGGCCTAGCCTAGATTATAACGATTTAACGATGTAATCTGAATGCAGTTCAGTGGCAAATAAGTTGCGTAACAAAAATTTGTAAATTGTAATCACCTTCTGAAACTTCTGATGTTGTTTTCACGCCCGCCAGTGTGTTTTCCAGTTTGATGGCTGCAAATAAAAGTACAAATAGTTTTATTATAATTTACAAGAAAGTTTTTTTCATATATCACAAAAATAGTTTAGTAATAAAATATTCAATAGAACGCAACGGATTGATTGTATTATACAGCAATTGATTCGTATAATAAATATAAAGATCAAGTAATTTTCTGTTCAATTTGTGCACTTAAGCGTTCAATGCACACTGTACCGTACATATACGTATATATATATATATATATATATATATATATGTATATTTACTTACATCTATACATACATATCATATAAAATCGAAGTCAATTATCTGAGTTTAAGAGTCTTAGCAATAAAGCGAATGAAGTGTCATTTCCGTTGGCTACGTGCCAACAGCGTTAAAATTTATTATATGTAGGTGACGGTATCTTTAAATATATAATAAGTACGAAAACTGCATTCATCTTAAGACGAATCTTAAATACAATGACCTTTTAAACGGAATATACGCAAAAGTATTTAATCGACTTTTTAATTTTCACTTGCGGGTGTGCTAACGAGTCAATCAATCGTACAATTTTCTATAACTTTGATAAATAATCATAAGATATTACGGGTCGATAGCTAATGCAAGTCATAAGTTGTTTGCTGGAAGCCTTAAATAAGTTTTGATTGGAAATATCGAAAGCGATATCATTTATGATATTTTGTGTTATGCGAAATGACTCTAATAGGACGCACCAAAATGAGCTGACATTTCAGTCGTTTATGGGAAGACATAATACAATGTTTAGCAGTTCTCGCGACTGAGTAAGAAAAGAAAATTCTACATAATTTGCCAGCAATTGTCCCCTTCCAGAGTTGTACAGTCCAGGATCATTATTTGCCTAACGTTTCAATGCCTTTTTCAGTAGAACGATTTCTATACTATTTTCACAGCGAGCTGAAGTGCATCTTAGACACAATAGCAGGTAAACGTTAAATTGTGGTAGTGAGGCAGCAATTGGACTTTAATTCATGCAATTTGCGTGTGCAGTCATCGACTTGTAACATCTACGTGAGAAGAAATCGCAAAGGATTGACACATGACATGGCTCCTTTGTGGTTATAAAAAAGGAGTCATGACATGGAAAATATAAATATCAGCTGTTCTAACTGTTTTAGGTGTTTCAAAGTGCATGTCCGTCAGATGCAAAATTGATCGATTCGAGTGGATGTCAGAACACTTTACAGATGCGCACAATAGAAGACGTGACCATGTAACTGGCGGTGGAGAATCGCACTTAAACTGGGCTTGACGGACTGTCACTATGCGATGTGGTCCAGAATTGATTGTGTTGGCCGAATACAATAATAAACATGATAATTGCCATAATACAGGGTGTCTCTGATCTTGGTTGCGATAAAATATTGGAACAAATTGTTGAAAAATGCTATGACGAACTTAAACACTGTACGCAAGTATTCATCGATTCGTATCCTTCGAAATGTTATCGACCGTTACTAGCTTTACGTTCTTTTTTTTTCTTTTTTGCAAATTTTCAAAGTTTTCTCGGGATAACAAATACATTGATTTTCTTTACTTTCAATACTTTTTCAAATGCAGAAAAATTCGTCATTTCACAATTGGATAAAAAATGGCTCTTGATTGCTTGCAATTATGCCAATAGCAACATGTAGTAGGGTGGTTGCTCAAGAATGCACGAGTATCCAAATTTAGATTCACTCAGTGACGAATATGATCCCAATGAATGGATAAAAAGTGATTCGAATTCTGAACATATTTTCCCAAATATTTATTAATTTATTCTCTTCTTTTATTATTATTTATTATTATTATTTATTATTATTATTATTATTATTATTATTATTATTATTATTATTATTATTATTATATAAATTTAGCCAGAGAAGAAATTCTAAGACCAAAGTTTTAAAGCACTAGCATCTAAGGCTTTCAGCTTTATTTTATTTTATTTTTTTATTAATATTATTATTATTATTATTAATATTATTATTATTATTATTAATATTATTATTATTATTATTATTATTATTATTATTATTATTATTAATATTATTATTATTATTATTATTATTACTATTATTATTATTATTATTATTATTATTATTATTATTATTATTATTATTATTATTATTATTATTATTATTATTACTATTATTATTATTATTATTATTATTATTATTATTATTAAAAACTGTACCGCACTTGAGGTTTGAACCCACGACCATTGAATTATTATTTAAAATATTGTTTCGTCGGTAAAAAATAATTCATATTTTACTCACTATATTTTTTTACAAATTTGTATACATGTGTCATGTGTGTCGTTATTCATAAAACAAAATTATTTCCAATTTCTAAATTTTGCGAAGTTATTAAGAAAGCAAAACTAAGCAGAAGGAATTTATTCGACTTAACATGGAAGTGAGCTCGCGCCATCTTGACCACCACTATTGTCGCAATACTCGCACTAACCGTACTTCGATATCTATTCGGCGTATATTTGAAGCCGGCTTACGTGCGATAATTTCAAGAAATGTCATCATGCAACTGTCAATGTATGTTTATATGTATTTATTACTCAAAATCACGAAGAAATTTATTAAAGTGGAAAATGAAGAATTAATTTTTCGAGGAAATTAAAATCGGTCAACTGTGAAACAATTAGTCAAACAAGTCAAACACTTCAAAATTTTGCCATAAATAAATTACAACAAAAACAAAATACAATTGAAACTGGAAAAGTCAATAATAAAAATATCGGTTTGCTGGCACGAAATTGTGAAGAAGGCCAATGTCAAGCCTGTTTATCTAGAAAATTGTTTGCCTAGAGAACACTAAAAGTATACGGTCCAACAGACAGACAAAAAAAAAATCAAAAATTTAAGGTAGCATTAGACCGAACTAAATGTATGAAGAGATCAAGAAATGTTGTGAAATAAGGGAGAGTAAGGGACTCGGGGACTTATGGCGTTTTCGTTATCGACAACAATAATAGCGCTGTGAACTGCTTACTCTTGCATTATGAGTAAGGGATCAACGAAACCAATTTTTTTATTCCTTCTCACATTACGTGGCCCTGTCGACATGTCCTTCGATCAGTTTGGCCCGTTTTCAGTAACAACCTGCGTGCAAGAACATTCATTGTTTTTTTTTTTTTTTTGCTAACTTCGAAGTCGATGGCTTCATTTTTGCAGCCAGGAGAATGTTCACAATACAAAGGTAAGATTCATTTCATTTACAATGAAAATAATCAGCGGTGCCGTTTAGATGATGGTTATGGTATCTATAGTCCCTCATAAAGTGAATATAATTTTCAAAATTTTCTTTTTTTCCATCCTTTCTATCCTTCGTATCATCCTCTTTCTCTCTTTCTTAGCTTACCTGCTTAACTTGCTTATGTATGTGTGTATGTATGTATGCACTGCAAATACCTTTGAATCAAATAAAATTATAGGACAACTATTTCAGCGTTTACAGCTTTTTGTCAGAATTAACTTTAAAGTTTAGTTAGCGTTAGTTAAAATAATCTCATCATAACATCATCTTATGAAAAGTTTTTCTTAAACTAAAACTGAAAGTGTTAGAGATGCTGAACGCGTCGTAGGTTTGTTCCAACATAAAATATGCAAACAAACAACTTTTGTTTACTGCACACAATTGTTGCGGATATGCGAATGAAGGACAAAAGTATATACAGACATAACGCATATAACTATAGAAAGATAACTAACTACTAACTGTACTTTTTGGCTTGTCTTAAATAATTCTTTACGCACTCGTTTATAATATGAATGCACGATGAATGCTTTGGTAAACCTAAAGCTGAAGCAGGTAAAAATAATAATAGTTTTTAATTTGTTATTTAATCTTTAAAGGCTAACGTTTCCTTTAAGAAGTACTTATAGAAAGAAGTAGAGAAATATTTATTTCAAATTTTCCTTTTTGTCTCTACTTTCTGGGAACTAACTATGAACAAATCTCTTTATTAGCATTATTCGTAAGGATCTCTTCCTATATCGCAAATGTCAATTCTCTTTTTATATATTCGCATATAGTTCGCAAACCAAAGCTAACTCTCAGGCATATTTAATCTGAGAATTCTTAAGCAAGATAGCAGCGAACAAAATTTAGTTTTGTTTGTGATGTGATTTTTTTTTTTTTTTTTTCAATAAATTATTTACGGCATGCTAAGGATGCTGGTTTGCCAAATGTTCGATCACAGACACCGAAATACTTTTATATTTTTGAACATTTTGTTCAAAATTGAGTTTAGATCTCTGGTTTGATTATCAATCCTGTCGTTAAGAAAAAAAAAAAAAATAACAGACCACGACCTATGACCCATGACTTTATATGGCTTTATGTGTCTTATAGGGAACGACGATATATACTATAATGGCATTAGTTATAGACAAGGAAGATCTTATAAAGGGAGTATCGAATCTTTGATTAATGCAAGAGATTCTGAACTTGATTATAAATAAATGCTTACTGAGCGTATGTGTGAATATTTTTCAGAAATTTTTCACTCTACTCTTGCAGGTCATATACAAAAACTGCAAATAGCTTACAAGTGCAAAAGTTGTTTTCATTCTTTTCATTGGCCTGAAAACAAGATCAGTAGGGCGAGCGTTAAGTACAACAGACTAAAAGAAAATTTGAATGTCATGCAAGGAGTGAATTAAATTTTCCTTTTTTTTTTTCTGTTTCATTGATTTTTCATTTTCACCGAAATCTCTTCTCTTCATGTTTATTCTTTTAAACTTAATATAAACAACAATAACAACAATGACAGCAATATATTATCCAATTCGTACTTACGTGCGCGTTGAAGAGAGGGGAGCAAATTTGTTTTAAATTTACTTTTAATGTTCTTTCACTGCAAACAGAGAAAATACAATGACTGCACGTTTGTATATTCATGATGCCATTCATTCATTTACATGATAAAGGAAGGATTCACATATTGAAAAGATTTTTACAATTCTCAAGTATTGAACATTTCCTTAAGGTCATTCATTCATTTATTCATTCATTGTTAAGACAATACAAACCAAGTGTAGTGTTGTTCTAAATATTTAACAAAAACTTAAATCAGCAAATTTCATACCAAAGTAATTTATATTTAAATCTTTTGTTTTAAGAATCCTTATGCATGCATTTACACAAAACATGTACAGCTTACAGCGCAACAATTGTAATTATTAGCCGAAGGACAAAATATTCTCATCAACCACAAAACGATGCGACTTAGCAACTGTTTGATTTACACCCAAATCTCAATTACCCATACATCGTGTATAGCGAACAACAACAAAAAAAAAAAAAAAAAAAATTAAAATGAGAGCTTGCATACACATTCAATAATATGCATATACATATATATATGTATATATATTCGTTATTACTATAATATAATTTCATTGCGGATATTAGGATTAGTTCCTAAAATACTAGACATAATTCTATAATAGTACAGAGCCACATCCACCAGTTGTGTAAGCTTGATGAGCAACTTTTAACACTAAAATAGTGCTAAGATCCTGGTTGAAAGGCTTAGTTATTATTATTATTATTATTATTATTATAAATTTACCCAAAGAATAAATTCCAAGACTAAAGTCTTAACGCACTAGCAAATAAGGCTTTCGGCTTTCGGCTTTCGGTTTTCGGCTTTTATTTAAAAATTCTACCGTTTTAGAGATTCGAACCCACCGACCATTGACTTGCTAGTCGAGACTCTTGCCTACTCGGCCACTTAGGCGGATGGCATAATATTTAAGTCATACATTTGTTTATATTATTTTCCTTAAAGAAGAAGTTTTTTTTATAAAGAAAATTAAATTTTTTTTTTTTTTTTTTTTGTTTAACAAATGCTTTGAAACTTTCAGAATATGTGGGAAAAAAATCCATACGGGCGTAAAAAGTTGCTTTTCCTTGAAATTGCACACTTTTTCCGGAAGACATCACTTGCGTACTATGAACAGCTACTGGGGCGTTACAACCGAATGTCTTAACTGTTGATTTCTAATTTCTTTAAAGATCGATGTTGAAAGTGTTTTTGTGTTCAATTGAAATCGTTTTCGAACAAAACTACGTTAGCATAGTTTTACTGAGACAATCATTGAATGGATATGAGGCTAAGAGCGATTTGATAGCTTTCGCTGATTACGCTAAGAAATTTAAAGTTGATCATGAATTCGGCTATTGAATAATACATTTTCTTGCGTAAAGTGTGCGATCTGCCATTCTGCACCATTTCGAACTAAGAAAATATTTGAAAATGTGAGGGCCTTCGCATAATCCTAAGATTCCCGACTAACAAAAAAAAGCATTATAAGAAAAAAGCATGTCTATAATAAATTGTAAATGTTTAAACGCATTTACCGCAGTATACAAGTTTCCAAAACGATCTATAGAAGAAATCCTCTAATTTTGACTCCTTTCATTCAAACATTTTACAGTTTCTTTCGAACAACATTCTCTAGAGAACTAAATGCTTCGTTTTTGTTTTTGATAAATTCATCTAAATGAATAATACGTTGTTGTTGTTTTTTTTTTTTTTTTGCATTCAAAAATCAGAGTTTTTCCATTCAAACATCAGTATATTCAAAAAATCCTACGTATTCCCTTAGCCCTAATAGGTAAGGGGATTAAATGATTTTTGTTTTTTTTTTTTGTGTGAAATTCAAAATTCCATGAAGAAAATCGGCGTAGAGGTCATGAGCTAGAGTTCGGTGTTGCCAGTTCGGTTTTAATTTTTTTTCCAAATTTATACGTTTTTTCTAGCACTTGAAGGTATGCTTAACAGCCTCCTCTAGTATTATTACACTATTACCGCGCCTTTCATTCCACAAACAATGGCGAAAACTCATTTTTCCTGCGCTGTTATAGTGATGATGCTCCTCAAAAGGATACATTCGCCAAAATCGATTTGGCAAATTCCGACTGTGTTTGTGTTATGCAAAAGAGAATAATATTCCAAAAATTTATTGCAGAAAAACTTATATCGTCGCATAGTAGTATTAGTTGAAATACTTTGAATTTTCAATGAAATGCTGTTAGCTTTTATTTTTGAATGCTTGATCGTGTCGGCAATTTTTCGTATCTAATATTTTTCCTTTTTTTTTTTTTTTTTTTGTATTTCACTCATCATAAACTTGATATCTTTACTTAACTAAAACCTTAATCGGAACGAATTTCCGCATCTATGGAAAAAAGCTATCAGCAAAGTGTTTTTTTTAAAAGCTATTGCTAGGCCGATAGGATTTTAAACGGTGCACTTTTAACTGATGATTTACTAGACTCTATAAGTGGCGGGAATAGCAACATACAGCATAGTGCTACACTACCTTTTGGTATATAAGACTTACTTATATTTATGCGAATGTACATAAAACCCACAAAGACTTAAGATAAGCCCAGAATCTATCGATTTGTAATTGTTTTCTCTATAGGTTTAAGTTTGTCTGTCCCTCTGACTGTCTGCAGTTTGTTCATACATTTTTGAAATATTATGACAAAGTCCGTTACACTAATGTGTTTCGGTTCAATGACGAATCAATTTCAAAATCGATCACTTACGATCACTCCCTACATTATAGAGAACGTATTTTGAAAATCGTTATGGCAAAAGAAACTTTCATTTCGTCAAGTTTTCCTAACAAAAATCGGTAAGTGGTAGGATTTCAACTGATGTGAGAAATTCGGGACAAAAACTATAATTTTCCATGTAACCGCTTAGGTGGCAAGACGGTTCAATTTTTTTATATATTATGATGACAAATGGTTCCCCAATAGTCGCTTAATATAAAAATTAACTAATTTTACGTATAAGGCTCTCATCAAATCCTAATCTTGTACTACTTTCTCGCAAAGGTCGATGGGCTAAGAAATCTTGAAATAAGTTTTACTAAATTTAGAGCACAACAACACTTAAGGTTTCCAACCCCTATCTGCCATGTAGACGCTTAGCTGAATGTCGTAAGAAGTTACAATTTTTCAAGAAATCAAGAATTCAGTTTTCAGTTAAATTCCTGTTCGGATCGTCCTCGCGACTAGAATGCATTTCCTCGTTTTGTAAATGTAAAGGACGACGTCACTTAACTATTTCTTAGATAATAGAATTTCCATAATGCAAAGATCGTAAATCAATAATAAAAAAAATGAAGATTACAATATTTCTGCAAGGTCATGTTAGATGAAAGCTTCAAATACTAATGCAAATAAAACCATGAAATTTTACCTCATAGTCTACAGCAAAAAAGACATACATATGTAATGAATGCGAACAAAATTTGCAATTGTTAAGCTATATATTGTTTGGTAGGCAGAGTGTGTATGTGTATGTATGTATGTATGTGTGTGTGTGTCTGTGTGGTTAACTGAAAAGCAATAACTATAGCAAACTGAATACGAAGTGATTGAATTGTCAACTTAGCAGATTTTCATTAAAAAAAAAAAAAAAAAATCGATTTTTTTAATTTT
>KK502413.1:2057382-2185545 GCA_000688735.1 Glossina austeni | reverse complement strand
AAAAAAAAAATAAAAAAATTTTTTTATTTTTTTTTTTTTTTTTTTTTTTTGTTATAACGAAAACAGCGGGAGCGGGAGTCTTGTAACAAAAAGAGGAAATTTTCGGAAATTTTCCAACTTTCAGCAGAATATTTAATTGTCGACAATCTTAGTTTCTACTTTTCTTTTCTCTTAACAAAATTGTCGTTCTTGCTAGATATCTGCATGTAATCATATTGTTGATAGCAAAAATGCTGGACAAAGATTAGATTGCAAGGTCACCAAAATCAACTTTGAATTAGTTAAGAGCTGCTGTTTCTGAACGCGAATTTTACGATTCAATCTTAACAATAACTAGAATTTTCTTAAAGAAGATGTATTTTGTCACTAGCGATGTCTTTTAGTTTTTTTTTTTTTTTTTTTTTCTAAGCTGCTTTCCTGAATTTATTAATAGGTTGAACGTGGTGGCAGCAGGCAGTGGGCATTGTGTAGGCACTCTTAGGATGCCTTGAGGCCACATGTAATACGTACAGTACGTCTCTCGATGGAAACAAGCAGTAAGAGAAGAAGAGATTAATGAAGAGATTAATGAAGAGAAGAGATTAATGTCTACGTTACCGGTAGTTTTTTGGCATCCATTACACACAATTGAAGAAGGCATTGCCTAGAAATCAAAATATCGCTTTCACATTAGGATAAGGCGAGGAACAAGAGAAGAGTTCATTGCGATCTAGACATAAACATAAGTTATTATGATCGGATAGAAAGTCTGATAGAGTGTAGGGAACTTGATGTAATGTTGTTTTCTCCCAAAATAACGAATCAGATTTTCAATATTATTTTGGGTTTTTTTTTTTTTTTTGGTTGTGTTCACATTCCGATCTTCACTTTCAAAAGTCGCTGCTTTCTTCTTATTATTATGAAATCCGAGATATAATTTTTTTTCTTATTTGTTGCAAGTAAGCGATTGCGAACTTCTTTTGGGATTACTGTTGGCATTGAACGCGAATATTTTTTCGCTCCGATCGAGCGAGAAACCTTAAAAGTTGAATCTTAAGAAAAAGAAACGGAAATCTTCCTCTATGAGAGGAGGAAATAAATGTACTTAACGGTAGTTATAACGACTCTACTCGATTTTACAAATGAATTTTTTTTTCTCAAATTTTATTTATTTATTTAATTACGCATGCGATTCGCATAAGATAAACTTACAGCCGAATTAGATTCGATTCGTAAAAGTAAATCTTATCTGCTCACTACAAACTAACGCTTATAAGATATAACAAAAAAAGGAAAATAAAACAAAATTCATGTGTAAACAAACGAGAAACAAAGAAGAAAAAGCATATACGCATCCAGTACAGACGCACACTCTCAACGGGGATTCGGGACGGGACTGATTCGCTAAATTATTGCAAACATGCAGAAGCTGAGCAACCAATTGTGGCGAACATATCCACTTCTATCTACGAATCATACGAAGCTTTAAGGGCTTAAACAGCTAAGCTATAGGTAGAGCCAGCATACTATAGATCGCAGCTTTGATAACGTTTAAGAAGAAGTTGAATATGGAGTGAAAGTATTTAGATTGGTTGAAAAGCTCACAGTTGTATCTACATTGGCGGAGCTTTATGAAAATAACTGCACTGTGCTCTTATCGCGCAATTTCCATGCGAAAATGTTAAAGATTTCGCCTTTCCGCCATATCAGTGTCCACTTGGAAGGGCGCTCAACAATTCTGATACAAACTTTTCATCCAAACATTACACATAGCCTTTCCATGTAAATGGAAATGTACTTTCAAAGCAGGCCTTTATATGGGACGTGATCGTCAAAGTGGTCGCATCGAATTCATTCTCAATAGGGTTGAGCCGCTTCAATGGTGTGCCGTATAGATGAAGAAATGTATGATTTTTCGGATTTTCTTTGCAAACATTAAGCAAATTTAATCTAAACCATATGGCGCGTAAAATTAAGACTATATAGTAAAGAAAAAAAAACATTTCCCTTCTCTTCATAAATTTTCTGAAAGCATTAAAATGTTTCGTGGTAAAGACGTGCAATGCAGGCGGGTTTTCCTATCTTTAGATCCGGGAAAAAATAACATACTAACAGATTTTGTTAATTAATGCTTTCAAAATTTCTCGTGCACACTCAAACACACTCAAGAAATATTCCCCACTGTTTTATTCAATTTGCAAAATTTTATTGTATGACCGATCACTCTGTCGATATCGCTTGTTGGTGAGAAGGTAATCAAGAAGCGGCCGCAGTCTAAATTCAATTAAATTATTTTCAAGGTAAATGTGAGTGATTCAGACTCTCTCCGTTCCGTTCGATTTATTCACAAGCAAACTAGTCCAGCTGACCACAACATAACATTTTGTCGAACATATGCAGTTAGGAAGATTTAAGAGCTGATAGCAAACAAACTTTTAAACAAATTGCAAAAAAACTTATCATTAACTCGCAGCCGATATTAATATGAAACTTGGCCCGTATTTCCGCGTATAAATCCCCCTTAAGTTCAATGCAAATGAGGCCCTAGCCAGGCTATTAAGATGGGTAGAAGAGATAGGGTTTTTATACATTTTCATAGCCAAGTAAGTGCATAAGTTATGACTTAAGTCATGTCTAACTTTCTTTGCGAAATTGCTTTAGATTTATAATTTTCCGAATTTTCACACAAAATTTCGCTTAGATCCTCGTCTGTTATCCATTCCAAATAAAAACATTTATTCCCTTTCGTCTTATAATCCCAAGTGAAAGGAAATTTTCATAAGTAAATATTTGTGTAAATATGTAAAGGAGAAAACGTTGCTTTCAAACACACTCACATAGTGTAAAGATTCCATTGAAAAACAGACAACCCGACAACTAATTTCACACTTTTTGTGAATGACAACTGTCAGCAAAAGTATTTATTTAAAAGCCCAAGACAATCTATCTACGATATATCCGGTATTTAAGAGACAACAAATTCTGTTTTTGTTAAAGAAATGACAAAAAAATCACATCTTGGTGTGAATTCACAACTAAGCCAACAAATATCGAAAAATTCCTTTGTTAGCTAACAGGGGAATAATTTATAACAAAAAAAAAAAACAAGAAAAAAAAAAATACCCAACAAGTAAGAAAATTATATTCGGTCGTAACGGAATCTTTTACACCCATCACCGTTATCTTAATTGATTTTTTCCTATTTTTTTAAAATAAAATAAAAGTTTTTCTCGCAAAGGCCTGTGCCGAACGTTGTAGGCGTGTATGTTAAAAATTCCATTCTTTTGTAAATTTATAGCCGATATCTTCATTTTCGCTAATCATCACCGCAGATACTACATAGACGGACAGTTGGACAAATGCATAGGCTTGGGTGCATCTCAAATTTGAAACTGGCCAAGAAGTTATATACTTGAAGAGGATTTTGACGCGTTATAAAGGTATTGAAAAATAAAATGAACGGGTAGGCGTGGTCAACTTTTTCGAATACGCATTAAAATTGTCTTACATTTATCTGCCTTAGTTTATGCGTAATGGGCAAAAAAAAAAAAAAAAACAATTTCTTATTGCTTTTGAAAAACAGAGGTGTTCTCAGTCTAGGAAGTACTGTAGGCATATGCTTCGACCGATTTGGCTCATCTTCAATACCGACCTGCGTGCAAGAACTTCCACTATTTGTTTTCTTTTGTTTTTGCTAAATTCGAAGCCGATAGCTTCAGTTTTGCGGCCAGGAAAATGTTTACAAGAGATTTTAGACAGAAGGGACATCCTCTCGATCGAATCGCTTTAGAAGGTGACGCTGATCAAGAATGTATAGGCTTTGTGAGGGCTCTAAGGCGATCACCTGGGTGTTGCAAACGCTTCCACAAAATGAATATACCGTTCATTCGTCGGTGATGACTATAAAAACTGTGAGTACAACAAACTTAACACATAGCGACATTAGCGATTATTTGACATAAACTACAGGTTTTTTTACCGTCGAGCACTTTGCATAGTCACTATAACTGTGACACTGTTTGAGAAATAAAAATTCGAGAATTTTCCAACTTTTCAGGTAAATCAACTTTTTTGGGAATTAATTGCTTGGATTAACATTACACGCGCAGAGGGCGATGTCAGTATAAATCGTTTTTTTTTTTCGGAATTTTTAAAAACTTCTACAAGATTTGTCCGATTTTCATTTTGATTTATTATCATTATATACAAATTAATGTTAATGCGATGAATTTTTTCAATGAGGAAATTTTCACTTATTAGGTAATACAAGCATGCCCGCGGAGACAACATCAGGCGAATTGCTTAAGGCACTTGCAGGATTTAAAAATCAGTTATAAGTTGAACCACAACGAAGTCTTTCAACTTTCCAATCGATAATACCGAATAAATTTCGAGGATATCCCGTCCATCTGTCCCCCACACATATATTATTATCTGGCTAGCATTTCCAATAAAGATAATGGGGTCGTATTTATGATGAGATAAAAACATATAAACTAAACAACATTAAGTAGATTACAACCTTGCATTTGATTGTGCATGTAACAGTTGTGTCTTTTGTTTCTTATACATTGCAACAGATTTCTTTAGTCCTTTGAGGATAGGAAAGTGATTAAAACTGTTATGGGATATAAGCAGAAAAATATTTTTTCGTTTGATTTGTTTTTGTCGAAAAGACAAAAAACAAGAGGAAGAAGAAAATTATTGAAATTAAACATAAAATATTTACTTTTTTGAAAAACTCCCTCAAATATTGTTTGCAGTTGTAGCCGCTTTTGCGTATGTGTTGTTCCTTAAGTGAAAGCTAAAACTTATATCGACGACCCATACAAATGGTAATTAGATCTTTAATAGACGAGAAACCATTTTCCGGGAATTTTTTGATCAAATAATATTCTTGTAAATTAATAAATATATACATATATACGCAAAACGTGTATGAAGGAAAAGGCTAAAGTAACTCTTGCTCTGTCCGATTAGTCTATCACTGAAGCTAATGCGTTTAATCGAATCGAGTTTAAACATAACCTCAATTCTTTCGAGATGTTTACATAAATTTTCGACAAGAAGAAGAAGCAATGTATTGATCGCACTTAGCCTAGGAATTAGGTGTTTGCCGCCTTTCAATAATAGGAAAGCATTTAAGAATACCGAAGATCACCGTAAAGCTGTCGAAAGCTTAGATAAGAGAAAAAGAGCGACCCTTGATGATAATTTTCTTTTCGTAATTTCAAGTAATTCCATTAACGATGCTTCAGGCGATTATCTTCGATAGTATTTTCTTTCTTTTTCATTCTTAAATACGCTCTACGACTTTCTCGAATATTGTTATTTTATTACCTTTCCTTTCTTCCATCCGAACGCAACAAAAACGACTGTTGCAGTGGTTTACCTCTTTCACATGAGTTGTATTTAGGTACATAAAGCCCCTTATTAACTACCATCGTTCGCCATTTTTATGGTATGCCCTCACAGCGGAAAGTCTCAACCAAGAAATTTTTTTCCAGCCTTCTTTCAAATTCACCTTTACACCGTGATGAGCGTTGAGCAGAAAGCGAAAAGCATAGTAACCGGATGATGCAAAGTCTGGGCTAAACAGTGAATACTTCGGAACTCTTCCAAGCAGACTCCTTCAATTTGTGCCGGGTCATCGACAGTGCGCCCGGCCTGGCGATTCAATTCTAGTCGGCTTTTGGAATCGATTACTTTAGAATGGTTAATTGCTGGCCGAAGGGATAACTGTTTGCTTAGATTCTAAGACTTCGCTGGAACTCCATCCATATGCCCAGCATAACCTTATGGAACTTCAATCTTAGACTTGAAGTTATTGATAATTGCTCATCTTTATGCGCCTGTAAACTTTCTCAGGCGATATTCTCTTTCATTCTCTTACGGGTGCAATCAGTAAAGCGTCTTCGCTACAAGCTTTACAACTTTTTTTGTAATCTCTCTCACAGGACTTTTATCAAATGGCGAAATTTACTGAATTTTCTATGAAATTCCATTTACTTTACATTAATATAATTTTTGCACGATTGACAAAAAAATGGAAAGCCATCTGCAAGGAGAATGCAGGTTGAAATGTCGTCTTTCAAACGCTTGCTTCAGTATGACGCAATCTCGATATATGACACGAAACATTTTTACTAACAAAATTCTTCTTTTGATAGTTCTTCACGTCAAGAGAGTGAGGTAGAGGTAGAGTTTTTATTATTAATTCTGTTGATGTTTTTAATTACTTTTTTTTTATGACAGTAGGGCCGTTATGTGGATATTTCCGTTATCATATTATAGTTAGGAAAAGGACAAACTTCAACAAAGGCACTATAAATATTTAAAATATTATGAATATTTGTTTGATGGAAGGTTCGGGTGGCGCGAACTAAAATATTTTACTTGATACGTCGACTTGACGTTAATTTATTAAAAGCATTTTGTTAAACGTGATTGCATGTCAGTTGGTCGGTCGGTTGGGAGGGCCCAGAAAAATATGTATTCTAAGGTTTAGGTTAAGATTACTCTAAAGGTTGCAGTTTTTTTCTTTTTTTTTTTTTTTTTCTTCATTTGTAGACGTCTTTGTTCGTCGACAACGAATCTCTTTTCATTTAAATTCCAAGAGGTCTCGTTATCTTCGCACTTTCTGTTCTTCAAATAAATGCTTGCTATGATCCGCAATATTGCAAGCATTGCAACAGTTATCCTCGCTTTTATAATAAATGACTTTAAGAAACATTTGCTTCAGAGTTTAGAATACGATCAGCATGAGCTCAGTATGAGTTGCGGTATTTTATCTATCCTGGCGCAGATGATTCGCGTTTACTTTTAAACTTGTGTAGCTGTGAACTCATGTTTCAACAACAGTTACCTAACGATGCAAAAATTCCTGATCCTCGAATCTCAATGGAAAAACCTAAGCGCTGCTCAATGCTTGAGGTTGAAAGACCAAAATTAAATTCAGCCATGCAGTGCTTATTAATTTTATCTTAATATTTAGATTGCGATTTTTAAATATCTCTTTCATTTCAAATAATTTGAATTATTCCACTTTGTAAATAAGCAACGGCTTAATTGCATTCATCATCATACCTTTATGAACCTGTCTGTCAGTTTTATTACAAATATTTTATTGATTTCTTAACTTTTACGTTGAAAAGACAATAACATGTCGAAGAACTGAAACCTTAGTTATTTTAGTACATTGTTTAGTACATTGCGGGAAAAAAACAGACACGAATTTGATTACTGTACTGCGATATTTGATTACTGTACGACGCTTGGGTTTAACGACACCAATAGGTATGTTCGACGCATTGAAGCCTTTCTAGAAGAAAGAAAGAGAGGGAGAGAGGGAGAGAGAGAGATAGAGAGATAGAGAGATAGATAGATAGAGAGGAGAGGAGAGAGAGAGAGAGAAAGAGAAAGACAGAGAGAGAGAAAGAGAAAGACAGAGAGAGAGAGAGAGAGAGACAGAGAGAGAGAGAGAGGGAGAGAGAGATGATAGCAGTTATGATAGCAGTTATGATAGCAGTTATGCTAGCAGTTATTATAGCAGTTATGATAGCAGTTATGGTAGCAGATAGAAGGTTACAAAGCTTAGCAGTTGCGATTTTACATAATTACATATGTCACAGATTACATTCGTCGTTCTTTTTTCACAGTCTAATAATTACATCTTATGGTTAGAGATGTCATTGTTTGCGCGCTACTGTCTATGAATGCCTGAACTGTGTCTAAAAGATAATTTGTCCTTAACAGAATATAGTGGATGTCCACGAATATTAAATACCCATCATTTGAATTTTAAATATATATAGAATTGGTTTATTTTTCTTCTTCTTCTTCTTCTTCTAATATTTGCAAACGCATCGCATTCAATTCTAACAGCATCCTATGAACTAGGAACAGTGATGTGCAAAATATGTGTTTCAATGTGAACTTTTTATTACATATTTGCTTGCATTCTATTCCAATGTCTGTCCGAAAGGGGAGAACACTATGTTTTTGTGTGTACCTTCCCCGACCAATGATATATTAATTAGTTAATAATTTCATCTGGTAATTCATGCGTTACATTATGTAATAGTGTTTGACAAATTTGCATAATATGTGTGTATTCGCACCTTGGGCTCATGCCTGCCGAGTCTACTTGTATGCATTAATTAGACGCGTTGAAAATGCATGTAAACAATTTCATACATAGACTATATCGATTAATAATGCCTGACCTACACAATATTGAGTTCAATGGCTTTTTACGTATTTATCATATCATGTCGTCTGTAAATAACTTTGTGCACGAAAATAAATTTGTGCAGAAATTTCTCTTAGGGTGTGAATTTATAATTTTATTTAAATTTTTTTATTAACAAGAGAACACAAGAACAACAACAACAGCAACAACAACAACAACAACAACAACAAAAGAAATTATAATATACATTCGACTCGTCGCTTGTTTTCATCGTTTCGTTCCCCTACAACATTTGTGTGCAGTGGTACATTAAGGACTTGACACACAAACACACACACACACACACATACATACACACACATGCATACACACATTTTTCATTGCTTAACACTTTCAAAATTTGAAAATGACTTTTTACATCGATATAAGTTCGTCTGTCCTTCAGTCCATGTATTCTTATGTTTACTCTATGAATCGCAATTGTTGAGATATTTCGTCGAAATTTGGTATACTGACATGTTTGCGGATCAAAAGCGATCACTATTGAAAATGGATTGGATCCAATCATTTTTATAATAATTTCTCATATGATTTGACCCGTTTAACAAAAATCATTATATGAAAAAAATTTGCAATCTTCAATATTTCTCAACTACTTGTCCCCCTCTTTCGTGAGAGAAGCAAATCTAAAATAAGTTATGATTTTTAATATTTTTCTGATGGAGATAAGTGACGGGTTGTATTAGGTGAAGTGGTGTACAGTAAGTAATAGTAGGATTTGTCGTTGTCCCGACTGTGAGGTCAACTTGAGGGTTTCGCAAGACAGATGACATTGACATTTCATCATGGAAATCATGAAAATACTTTTGAAAATTTATGCTCGCCATAGTCTTACTATTGCCGTTCAGCGACACACAAAATATCCGTTTTTGATGTGCAGCCAACTCCATAAACTATTCGCGAGATATCTTTACATTAAGCAGGAGTGACCCTTTGACATGAAAATGGAAGTGAAATTCCGCTTTACCGCTCGATTTTTCGAATCAGCATAACAGACGTTGCGTTTTTCCGCGTTTCTTGCAAAATTTTGAAGAGCAGTCAACTCTAAAAAGACAGGTGCTCATAATCTAATTTCAGAATGTGCTACAGAGCGAGCATACGTACACCTTAAAGGATCAATGATGCGCAGGCAACTCTAGAAAGGCAGCTGCTCATAATCTAATTTCAGAATGTGCTACAGAGCGAGCATGCGTATCCCTTAAAGGATCCACGATGAGCAGGCAACTCTAGAAAGCCAGCTGCTCATAATCTAATTTCAGAATATGGTGCAAAGCGGGCATGGGTACCTCTTAAAGGATCAACGATGAGCAGGCAACTCTAGAAAGCCAGCTGCTCATAATTTAATTTCAGAATGTGGTACAGAGCGAGCATGGGTACACTTTAAAGGACCCATGATGAGCACGCAAATTTAGAAAGACAGCTGCTCATAATCTAATTTCAGAACATGGTGCAAAGCGAGCATGCGTACCTCTTAAAGGATCAATGATGAGCATTCCTTTTTATTACATAATTAATTATCAGCTGTTGCAAAAATATGGGTCAGCGAGATCACTAGTTTCTAACGGAAGAGATGCGGACTACTGCGGAGAAGGGCGTTTGCTTTCAATGTGATGAAGTCGTTTCAGAAAGCGTGGTTAAAGTGAAGAACATGTTTGGCCTTTGGTAACAATGTAGTAGCACGAGCCACACGATTACCACAATATTAATAAATTGTGTTAGTGTGTGTAGTAAATTTCATTTATTTTTATCTATTCATCGTATTTATACAAGTCTACGCTTATATCTATCTATAGATATATATATATAATAATAATAATCGATTATTGTCTTTCATACTTTTTAACTTTATATACTAAATGCATTAACGTCATTAAGTAATTACATAGTGTGTCTCAAGCAATAAAGAAATGCTTATTTTAGAAGAATGTTCGACTGTTAGTTACAAGACTGCGAAGACTTAAATGTGAATTGAAACTTGAATAAAGTGCGAGCACTATGTTTATTACATACATACGTCTTGTTCTGTTCTGTTCTGTTCTGTTTTGTTCTGTTTATTTGTTTGTTTTCATATAATTCTTCTCTATTACACTTTACTTACTACATTCAGTCGTTTCGCTTTGCACTTATTGCGGTATTAGTTATGGCTTCTGGCACAGAAAGCAAACATTTTTTCAAGAGTTTCTTATACTTTTTATGTTACGTGTCACTGTCCTGGATATTGTCGTGGACGTTTTAAATGCGTCACAGGTTCTCGGAACACATTTCTAACTTATTTATATACTTTTAAAGTTCAGTTGTTCAGTTACTGCTCTTTAGATATTCCATTACATTTGCAACATGAAATATGTCTTTGACATGGAATTTGTTGTCCACCAAAATTGTTTGGCCTAAGTAACTTTCATGTGAACTATTGTGATCAAGAAATAAGGTGAATTTTTTATATAAATTTCCCGGATTGATCGCACATCTCTTCTTGACATCTCTTCTTATATTCATATTTACACGTATTTTTTTTTAAACGTGTTAAAGTGAGTTTTGTTATATCATATTACAGAACTGGAAGGCCACGTTTCATGTCATGTTACAGGTAGTACAACAACTGCAACGAAAGCCGACAACGAATTAAAGGCGCACAGTGTTACGGACAATATCTACCCACCAATCACTCAGGCGATGTCTCCGAATTGTGTAATAAGGTGACGATCATAAAGAAGTGAGGTAAGCGAAATAGATAGAAAGTGACTACCTAATCGGGCAAGTGTTATGCCTTGACCGACAATGCACAGCCAAAGTAAACTCTCCCGCTATAAGATTTGAGCCCGCGAACACTGAGTTGATAATCGGGGTTCTAAACATAATCAGCTACTCATTCGTTTAGACGTAAAAGTGCATCTCAGGGAGCGGTTCTAAATTCCTTTCTTACTCTAATTACAAAATTTTTGACACGTTGTCCGAAAAACTCTCAGCAATAATTGATTTTTTTCTATTCATCTTTAGTTTTCTTCTCTCAATACCACGGGTGCTGACCCGAAGGTACTGAAAGAACTTGAAAAGAAAGTAAGTATTAATGATTTTGTTCGTATTACGAATTTGCGAAAGGGGCTTCACTTTACTTATGTTCTTTGAATTTGAAAGAGAGAGAAATAAATACATTGACTTTTAAGAAGTACGGACAGAGTCTTCGAGAATCGCAATTGACAATGGAACCTGGAATTGAGAAACAACATTACTCCTATCCCTATAAGTATGCATCGTTATTCAAGCGACAACTTAATGTGTTTTCTTTAAGAATTCTATCACTTTTGATGGACGACAGTGTAAGGTGCAGCTTTCACAACATAGTTTTAAGACTAAGTGCTTAAACGACGTTAGAGGAGGAGACAACAACGTAAGGGATTGGTGTCTATGTTTGTGAAGTCATTTTTTTTTTTTTGTTTTTTTTCTAGACTGAAAGAATGGTTCAGATCCCGGCTTACATAGTGTGAGTTCGTTATTTTGAATGAAGGTTTCGTTCCGGTTTCCGAGGGTGCAAGCGTGATCTTCCCAGACAGACAATGATATCCTCACTTGGACGAGTAATATGTTTACCTTTCAAAGTCCGTATCGATCACTTTGCCACGTATCAGAGCAAAGATTCGTTGCTTCAACTACGATCGGAGACATTATCTTGAATCGATTCATACAATATTTAGTAAATCAATTTCTTTTCTTTTTTTTTTTTTATCTAACACTCTTTGGCAAAAGACATTAAGACATAAGTGACGGTTTTTTGCAGACGTAATATATGTCTTTGAACGGTAGCTGTTAACTTATTGATGTCCTTCAAATTATTTTAGAATACAAATAGAAAAGTAGTATAGAAAAGTTTTCAAATATTTCCGATCATATAGTGGAGAAGGAAAATACTTCTGCCGTACCATACAAACGAGTTCGGTTTAATCTCTCATCCATAAGGGTTCATAACTTTTTTACATTTTTTTTTTTTTTTTTTTTCTTATTTTTCTTATTTTTCTTTGAAGATTTTCAAAGTCACCATCACCAAGCTATTGTAGCGTAAGTAGTCATGGATGGTGTATACGTGCACATACAAGTTTCGTTTGCTCGCATTTTTGTTGTACGATTAAATAACAAATTTTAAGTCAATATTGTTGCGTAGAAAAGTTTAGCTATTAAAAAATACATTTGCTGCAGTATAACGTGACTTTGCACAAACATTGAATTGAATTTTCATTTCTTTGTGCAAGTAAAAGTTTTTATCCATACATTTATTAATAAATATTTGATTAACCCTTAAATCAAGGTTGTCTAACCTTGTTCTAGCTGCGAGAGGCCGCATTTCAAATACAAAAGTTTCCTTTTAATCGCACATATAATCTACTTATGGAACGTTAATGCAACTTAATGAAAAAATGGACGAAAAAGTTAACAACATTTTATGCCATTCAACACAATGATGGGATGTTCATAGTCTACTATTATTTGATTTATAACATTCAATAAGTGGGCATCATAAGTCACATGATTTATGCACTGTATCGAAAAATATTTGTTTGCTTGAAAGCGAATCAATTCATTGAATGTATTTAGGCATAGACAAGGCCTCTGTATTATTGGAATTTTAATTGAAATAGAAAACTGAAACTTAGATCAGACATTGAGATATCCATAGTTGGTCGCGTTTGAAAGTGGACTTGAACTCATGTCTCCCAGTCTCTGGTTTCTGGGTATTGCTATTGTAGATTATAAGAAAATTTATTTACTATGGAATTAAATGCAAGAAGAGCCAACGGCCCATAGGTTGGACAATCCTGCTTTCAAATGGTCGCATCTGAAAGAAATCAAGTAAACGATATATTAGGCAAAAATTTTCCACAATTTATGGATTTTATATCGCAAATTTACGAGGGAAGCATAAATTAAGTTAAATACTGTAAAAGGAAGGCTCGAAGGGGGCCAGGAGCTAAGATGAGAACATAACCTTTTCATTTCTTTTGATGCCTTTTCTTAAGGGTTAAAACAATTGAAAAAGAACGAAAACACTGTGATAATAGCGTAGAACACCCTACGCAGCCCTTCATAGAACGACTACTCAAAATATCGAAATCTCGAAATGGTTGATAAAGTTTGTCCATCCAGTCCATCTCGGTGTACCAAATTTTATGAAGATATCTCAAAAATTGCGAAGCGTATCTTCACAGACAGACTCGAAATCATTTTCCGATTTCGATCGATATAATAAAACCATGTCAGGGTCTTATCGTAAGCCCTTCTGCCTTTTATATACATCTGCAAAAATCGCTTTGTTTTAAATTTTTTTCTTTTGCTTGCTTATAATTTTGCTCGATAATCGGCCATAGAATCGATTTTATTTCAACAACAAACACATTTTTATATATGACAACTTATTGAATAACTTTAATCTAGAGCTTTATGAGTGTATTCGAAAATTTGCTTTTTTAGGCCGCAAGAAATGACATGAGTGTGAGTGTGAGTGTGATTGATTTGATTCTTTAAGAGATCATTTAAGCCCAGCAGAAAAAAAAAAGAAAATACATTTCTTGTTACAATTAATCTGAATAGTTTGCTATATTTATTCCATTGAACTTATATCGTCATCGGACTTGCAGAAGCTGATAATGGCTTTATCAAGTTTTTATTAATAAAACTCGTAAATAAGTTCGTTGCTTATTTACCGATACAGAATAAAATTGATTGCGGTCAAAACGAGTAATATTGTATTCAGGCAATTTATCCTTTCATGGAAACGCTTTCTCTCTCTCTCTCTCTCTCTACTACTTGAAATAAAAAGCTTTTCGTCGGAATAACAAATGTCAAAATAAATTGAAAAAGGATATTAGGGACGAAAGCATGAGGAGAAAATAAATACAATCATCTTAAAAATACAATCAAGAGTTCAAACGTGTTGTGCTAAATTGTGTAGTAAAATATTTTATTTTCATTGGTCTAATGACTTGAAAGTGTTTTTTTTTTTTTTTTTGGAAATTTTCTTAAACTCAATACATATAAAGATGCTTTCTATGGTAGAACTAAAAAAGAGATTTCTTACAGTTAACGTTAATGTTTTTTTTTGTTTTTTAATTTACTGCTTGCTTAGCCTTCTTACCCTCTCTTTTATTGTTTCTTTGTTCCCTAATGAAAAACTGTCGAAACAGAAGTCACCATCCATTCATTCCATTCCATCCATATCCATATATATATATATATATATATATATATGTGGTATGTATGGACGTATGGTATGTATGGACGTATGGTATGTATGGACGTATGGTATGTATGGACGTACGTGTAAAGTTTCTAATGAATTTACGGATGAAAATTCTCGACAAAATCATGCATACGCCTGTAATCAGGAATCCCGCAATCACTCGTTTCTCTGATAGGTTTTCGGGCATCTTATGAATATGAATAAAGCGATCAAAGCAAAAGCTAATAATCGCCTGATATTTATGAAGGTAAAATTTTCTCCTGTTTTCTGTCAGCCTTAAGAAAGAGTATGAAAATAACATTCATGTCAAAGCAAAAGATACGCATTTAAAATAAAGGCGGTCAACGCACAACATAACAAAACTAAAGAACACAAAATTGCGCGATAAGACCACAGTGCGATTATTGCACAAACAATACTGTAGTAGATAAGTAGATTTTGAATTATTACGGATGATTCTGCGAAATCATTTCGCTGAATTTCAAACATAAGCTCATGAAAACAACATACAATTCTGCTTAGGGTATGGGGGGGGATATGCTCGATACAACATGGAATAAATATGAAGTCTTAGCTACCTTTTGCAAACAATTGATAGAATCGCCATCATTTAGGGGGCCATTCTGCCCATTTCCTTCCCTGTTGGCATGGAATTAATCCCAATTAGCTTAAAATCTTTCTTTTTCAAATACACTACACAGGCGGTATCATCAGGAATTTCTTAACAAATCTGTGAACAGTTTCGATAAATAATATGATAGAAATATTGCGTGGGTTATGACCGTAAAATTTTTTCTACTCGTATAGAGACATTTGCGTCCCTTTTGTTATATAAACAAATGATTTACGTACGTATTCGTAGCATTTTTCGTTTTCCTTTTAAAAAATTTTTCTCTAACCAAAAAAAAAAAAAAAAAATGATTTTATGAAAAATGTCTATCTCGAAAAATTTTGCGATAATCCTTAAGTACTTGCAATATTAATGTATTATCTGTATGCCAGTTTTTTATAAAAAATTTATAGCTTCACCCTTTATCTTATTGCCTTTTGGTCCCTTTATATCCTTCACTTATATATGAAGTGAAAGAAAAAGCTTGATAAGTTCGTTATTCCCTTTGTAACAGCCAAAAACATGTTTTGGAAGCATTCCGTACATATATACATATGTACACTTAATCAGTTAACTGTGTCGAATTAGGTGTAAAATGTGTTAAATTTTTGTGCATTTTTTTGCAAGACTTTTTCAAAAATTTATTATTTACTAAAGTCATCTCTTTGAGCTTTTTTTCTTCTGATATAAAAACAAACTTGCACAGCCAAGGTAAAGTAATTAGATAAAGGTTTCAATCAGATGGCAGTCAAAAGAAGTCCAAGTACAGTTTTCACACTTTTAAGCTTTGACCTTTGACGCTTCTTCTTCATAATTACGATACTATTCAAAGCGTTTTATACATAAAGTGCATATATACATATATGTGCATGTTATAGATGATGATGTTGTCGTCAAGTTGTAATTTTAGAGTAGCATTCATTTATTACCTTTCAGTTATGTGCATAAAGTAATAAGTCAAAGTTGCTTAAGACAGAGATGAGATTTTATATCACAAATATAATCCCAATGTGATTATATTTCTCTCCAACCAACTAAGAATATTTTAATATCTAACTAATTGTTGACGTTAAATGATTGTTGTTAATAGCAGGTGTTCAAACAGCTAACAAACAAACAACATAAGTTTCAACAAGTCTGGATAAAATTTATTCAATTTTAATTTCACAATATTTTCATATAGACGTAAACACAGGAAAAGGATAAATATTTTTACTCTTAAAACCCCTTGTGATACAATCGTATATAACAACATCTAGCAAGACTTGAAGACCTAAATATCGGTCTTCGGTCGAATTATTTGAGAAATTACACCATCCATCGATTCCGATTCATGTCCGTCCATCTGTCTGATATAACCTGCAGTTTGCTATTTCCGAAAGATTTTAATACAATTTAAGACACATTCATATTTTGGCCCAAGGGCGCAAAAGCTCTACTTTACCAAAGCCAAACAAAGCTCCAATTTTTTGACAAAAATTGGTGAAAAACTATATTTTTCCATACTAAATAAATATGAAAAGAAGAAGAATTTTTTTAAACGCTCTGTCCATGTCGAAAAAACCTTTCTTTATATAGCAAGAAAAATTTATTTATAGCATCTTATGAGAATGGTACGCCGCCTTTAACGAACAACCAAATCATGTTATTAATCGAAAGTGAAGTCTTTGCAAATAAAGTCATTCAAAATTTCATACATAACTCGCTTAAAGCGTAGTATGTTAAAAATTACACTATTCACTTACAAAAAACCTTACACTAGTCGCTTAGCTTGGGCCTCTGCAACATATCGATCCGTTCGGTCGGGGACAAATACCTAGACTTTGTTTCTAAAAGAAAATTCATATTATTTAAAAAAAGGTGGCAACAGTGTCAGTGTCATTACATTTTATTTCGATTCTTTGTCTACGAATTGCTGGGGACTTGATGAACCTACTTTTGCCATCTTCAAGGCAATGGAAAATTCGAACTTTTTTTTTTTGTTGATTTAAGATTCCTTTTCAGAAAACGTAGTTATTGTAGAAAAGCGTCGAACTAAGTGTAACGAATAAAATTGAATTTTGCTATAAAAAAATAATCCGCAACTTATTGACCAATGCATGGGATTTCATTTGTCCAATCTGTGCCTGTTAAAGTTTTCGTGAAATGCCTTTGCTATGATAACGAGGCATAATTTTTGCCACTTGATAATGCAAATAATTAAAGGGTTTTTTTTTTGTTGTTTATTACCCAAAGTGTTACCGATTGCATAATGGTCACCCTTGCTTGCCTATAGGTTTCAATTTGCTGCTTTTCAATTTCATCAATCAGTATCTATGTGCTTGAGAGAAATAAGAAAGCAAAACTGATAGGTTTCACAAGAAAAAAAAAAAAGAAGAAGAAGAAGAAGAAGAGAAGCCTCAGATTTATGAAAAGTTTTATTTGATTGAATAACTTCTCATCATTTATATCTCTTGTGAGTTAGTTGAACAAAAACATTAAATCAACTGAAAAAGAATTATTTAAAATTCATGATTGAAAAAAGTTTGAATGTTTACCGTAAACTTTTCTACCGCACACTACGAGTTAACTACATGCGGTGATGAGAAGCTCGCATACATACATACATCTATAAAACTATAAAGACAAACTAAATTTTTTACACACACACACACATATACATACACTTATGTATCATACAATAATTTGCAAAATGTTATCCTTTACAGGAAATAACTGGAAAATTTTGTAACAAAAATATCGAATTACTTTTTATGAATATAATACAAGTCAACAAGTACAGATGCTCACATGTGGCCATACTCTACGACTATTGAGACATGACGATATATTAATACTGTCACTCGGTTTACTGCATTCAGAATTTACTTTAACTGATTTTTATAGTAATCGGGAACTTGGATTAAGACGATCGACTTACCGCTACCCCATACCAGATTGTCTAATACAATTCCTATTGTGTGTGTGTATGTATGTGTGTGTGAAATTCGTATTATTAATGAATTTTTATCACCACACAAATTAAAGCTCAGACTTTTGTGTTGTAGAAAGGATCAATTTTCCTGAAAATCTTTATTAGGGGAGGGTCCAAAATTTTTACCAAAACATCCCAAAGTTTGTACAGTTAACTTTGTTATGTTAAATTACTATTATGATGTAATTTGCATGATGAAGCATTGAAAATTATACCTTTTTGTCCTATGAACTTCAAATTTTCCTTATATGCGAGGGGTACAAAAATTGCCCCGGCCGATCTAAAGTTTTCATACTAATTGCCGGAATACTATTAATAAAAGTGGTTAAGTCTTTTGCTCAGAAATTTTGAAAATTACAATTTTTTCCATATAACGACTTTTCAAAATAGGGCTTTATATGGGGAGTGGTCGTAAAAGTAAATCAATCCCAACCATTTTCAATAGCGTTCGTTCTTGGATCAAAACACGTCACTGTACCAAATTTCATCCCAAATATCCCAAAAATTGTGACCTATAGCTGGAAGGCAAATTTACATGGACAGACATCAGACGGATAGACCGGCAGACGAACAGCCAGGTTTCAGATTATGATCCTGAATCGATCGGTATAACGAAACGACGGGTCTATCTTAAGCCCTTCTGTGTGTTACGTACGTACGCCTTATAAACAGATTCTCTAACGATTTCCTTATATTAATTCTCAATAATATCAAATGTATTCTGAATTTTGAACTATCGAGGCTCTGTATAATTTTCTTTCAGCCAATCGCAATATCGATATCAATACAAAAGAATTTTTGAGAAAAAATATTTCTCTCGACAAATCATCATCAAATAAATTCGAACGAAAATTAAAAAAACATTGAAGGATTTTTTTTGAATTTGTGATCTGTTACGGACAACCATCAGATCAGAGGGTAAATCATTTGAAGAGAAACTTTAAACGTTCGCATGAAAATGATTTCAATCCGTTGACTGCCATATCTTTTATGTCAAGCGTATTTGTCTACAGCTATTAAATTTCATAGGCAAACGCATATGTTCTTATATACAGTTTATGAAAATCATTTTCCCATAATCAACAGAGCATCTGCTAAGTTCATAAAGTTTACATTGAGTGGATGCGGGTTAAACGTGTACACTCCATAGCCGCTGAAATAAATCTATGAATAAAATTTTCTTCATTTCATTTATAATATCCATTTGCTGCAAGCATTAATGATTGAGTAAGGGATCGACTTGATTTCGTTCCTCCCGTCACTTATCTATCTTCTGGTCCGCAAATATTTGCAGTTCAAAATCCCTAAAAACCACTGAAACCGAGGCAAACTCGCATTTTATTATGGTAATCGATTCAAAATCATTTCCCAAATCAAGTTAAGCAGGTCTGTCCGTCTATCTGTGTGATGGTTGTCTATGCAACTCCGTTTCCAATTTGTGGATCGTATTTTTCGATGAAACTGAAAAAGTTGTTACATGAAATTAATTCTGTGTTTTGAATATTTCTTGACAAAAATCGGTGGCGAATGGCATTTTAGTGCAATAAAAACAAGAAATGGAAAATTTGAATGACAGAGAAGGATTTTTTTAAAACCCTTCTTTTTGAAGGAAACAAGTCTTCGTAGAGCAACAAGGTGTCGATATTGAAATTTCGTTATGAAAGCGCGTCCACTATGGTGACTTGACATATGAATTTATTGTGAATTACCGGAATCGCATGGAACTATATTTTCAATCGCGTTTCGTATAAGTTTTTTTATAACCAAAAAAAAATAAGCCTTTACATGATAACATGAACCAATTTCTGCTATGATGATGTTTCAAAGAAAATAATAATTTAACATAAGGAGGAGATGGATAAAATAATATGAACACCTGATATATATATACCTGATAAGATTTATTTGCTAATGAGATATTGGATCACCATTTGCTTGTCGAGCAGCTTCAATTGTTTGCGGAATACGATTCGTAACGTGTCTGAATAGTTTCCAACAGAAATTTGTCCCATTCTTATACCAAAATATCCTCCGATGGCTTCAATGATGTTCAAAATGAAAATCTGCTCGTCACTCTTTTCTTTAAAACACCCTATCACCGTTCAATCATGTTGAAATCGACCGATGGTACGGGCGAGGGACGATGTTTGATGATATTTTGATGGTGATCAAATCAAGATTGAACCTTTTTGGCTGTGTATTTGTGCGCGTTATCAAGGGTGTAAAGTTTGATTTAAATATAACTAGCAAAGACACAAACCAATTTTATTTTTACAGAGCTCTGTTAAGCTCTTAACAGAATGCTATAAAACGAAGTCTCGGAGGAATTTAAGTCAAAATTCAGTTAAAATACAACTTTTGGTAAATTTTTTTACAAAATATAATAAACAAAACATGTATTTATGTAAATTAATTAATATTTGTAATCTCAGTATTTTGACACTATGTCATAAATAAAGTTGATTTAGCGAAAGTTTGCTTAGCTACTGTGGGCAAACCACGCTCTGTGAAAAAATGAAACTGGCACAGCATGAATCCTATTAATGAACAGCCTTTCCAACGATGTGCAGGTTATATTCAGTTTTACTCGGAGAATTTTTTTATAGGACTTTGAAAATTTCCATGCTTAACATAATATAGGCTAACATATAAGCAAATTTTAATAGTATATAAGTACTTGCATCGAATAATTTGGTTTGTGTCTTTGCTAGTTATATTTAAATATAACTTCACACTCTTCGCGTTATCATCTTGGAATACGGCAGCGTTTGGCAGCAATATGCTAACCATGGTGACAACATAATCGTTAAGGATGTCGAGATATTCATTGGCCTTAATCCGGCCGATGACGCAAACAACAGGACCACCTGAATATGGTATAGCCGTCGAGTTAATAATGGAACCTCCCTAATTGTTGACTGCAGTCAACAGGCAGTCCGGATCGTAGGCTTATTTTGGGGATACTTCGCACACAACCCGTCCGTCTTTGGGAAACAATGTCCACGCTAATCCTGCACCAATGATTTGCCCTACTACGAAGTCCGGGAGATCACATATTTCACCGATCGCTTGTCAAGCGTATAAGTCGCTGAAATATAATCTGCGAGGCTTAACACACGTCGTCTTATTTGCACGGAACCAGTATTGTCAACACGCAACAAGATGGCACTATGTTGCATAATGTTGCATAATGTTCCTGTTATTTTATTCAACCCCTCTCATCGTACGATGAGATGGTCAATTTTACCCGCAAAGGTATGTATTTGAAAAATGATTTTCATGAAAAGTAAACTTTTGTATATACAGTTTTCTTATGTTTGACCAGCCAATCAGGGGAGGTATCATTTGTATGTATTACACGTATGTATGGCGACAAAGAAGGATGATAAGAGGGATGGGAAAGGAAAAGCAAAAGAATTTAATTTTGTAGTATTGTAGAATGAAAGCTAATCCACAACTCAGTCGGAAGTTGGAAATTTGGACTACATAGGTGTATTTGTCGGACCCCACCTTACAACGTATAAGGCTTTTACATGAAAAGAAAGCCTTTCTACGGCAATAAGTTATAATTTTCGACATTTTAGTACGAAGATAGATGAAGAATTGTGTAGGGCCTTTAATGACCGTCATTGTTCGACTAAAACCTCTTAAAGTCATTTGAGATGTATAATTGTCGCGTTCAAAAAATTTGACTCAATTCGAATATAATTGGACTCACTTTGCAAGTTCATTAGTCATATTAGGCGAATAAAAAGCCCAGAGTTCACCATCATATATAACAATTGCACACAATTGCAATTATCATGTTAATGCTTGTTGTTGTTGTTGTTGTTGTTGTTGTTGTTTTTGTTGTTGTATTCATTTTTTTCAAAATACAGTAACTAAATGGTTGAGTTTACATATATTTTATAAATTGTGTTATATTATACTGAACTTTCTTTCTATTTACGGCATTTGGATAAGTTTTAATAATAGTTTTAATTAAGTTTAGCTAACAAGTCGAAAATTATTACACGTCAGTATGTGCTTCCATTATACTGCAGTAAACTATAATAAATTTAACTTTTATGTGAAAAAACAAGAAAGAAAAAAAGAAAAAAAAAAAAAAGTACGTATTAAACAGAAAGCCTTGACCAAATTTCCATTTTTAAGTCTCTTGTTAGCGATAGCCAAACTATGTATATGTGTACGATTTTCGCTGTTATTATTCTCATTTTCGTTTTTGTGGTTGGATTTATCAACTTTTCATAAACAAAAAACTTTATTTAAAAAAGAAACAAAAAAAAAACTGACAAGCTTTCATTTCTCTATTTAAATAGGAATTTAAAAAAAAAAAAAAAAAAAAAAAAAAAAAAAAAAAAAAAAAAAAAAAAAAAAGAAATACTTCACACTGTTCGCGTACAAAGCATATTGTGAAAGACTTTATCTCTATTTCTCACTTATTTGCGAAATGTTATCTTTGTTATTTGAATTATAAACTTTTCGTGAACAATAATTTGTTTTAACTTCGCATAAAAGTAGACACGATAACATCAAATTGCCCTTTAGGGAAAAACATTATATAGCCCCGCTGAGAAGCTAAAGTCAATTTATTGCATGTGTTTTATTTAATAAATAATACATTGCGTATGAGTGACATTATACATTTATTTAAATAATGACGCTATAATATTAAACACTTGATTATTAAATGATTGCACTTTTTTTTTTATTTATTTTTCCCTTATTTATTCATTTATTAAGACAATGACTGCTCCCGAATTGGTCGGTCCCCTTATACCCAGAATCAAACGAACTTCTCTCTGCCTTCCTCCAATTTGTACGATTTGGTAAATTTTTTGAACAATATTTTCTTTTTTCTAATCTAATAAGATTTGAAAGGTAAGCATTACAAGCTTACGGCATAATACGAAAGATATCTTAATGGTCTGTAAAAATTTTCTATTTTCATCTTACACGACTACTTACTTAAATTCCAAAAAATGTATTTTTATGTTTGTATATTCATTTCGTCAAAACGTTCGCAACGCCCAGAAGAAAGCATCAGAAGCATATATTTTTATATATATAAGCATCTCCGTCTGTCTATCTGTCCTACACCCCTACAACGCCCATATGCATATACGACAAAAACTTTTATTTTGAAAATAGAAGAAATCAGCTGCGCGCACTCCATATTATAGAGCATGAAAATTTTGTTTAAGCGATGGGTATAAAACATTCGGTCCTGACCGAATTAAATTTTTTTACTTGTTTTTTTTTTTTTTTTTTTAATTTAATAATTTAACACAACATTTCCGGAATATCTTACCATAGTTTCAAAGCTAATCGAAGCAAATCCCCTAATGCTATTTAGGCTATAATTACTTCTTGAGAGCTCAGTTTTTGAAGTCGGTTGACACGATTCCCGTCCAACCAACCGATGCAACAATTTTATTGAAGTTTTGCGAACTTCTTCCTGATATAATTAACTAGCGATCAGTGCGGGCCTGTTTTTTTTTTCTGTAATTCGAACTTCGAATTCTCAAGTGCTTGACTGGCCTCAAATTTTACTATATCTTATATACGTTTTTCTGTTGATATACATATATATATATACTTGAAAACAATTTTTTTTAGTTAATTTTAATGAGCCTGATTTTTGACGGATCTGTCGCAAAATAAAAGCATTTTTAGTTAAGACCGACAACACTTGGCTTTTAAGTGAGTATACGTGAGCAAAACTTGAGGAATCTTTTTTTTTTTTTTTGGTTCGGCAAACTTACCTAAAAAGTATGTTCGAATAGGTTGATTGGCCTCTTGAAAATAAATTCAGAAAAATTATCTCCAGTCTTCTACGATACGAATAAGGTAACTTTGCCCCCTTACATCACGATTTCGCGCTCTACACCTCTTCTAGCACACTACACTACATGCGGAATTTTTGTTGATATATAAAATAATTGTGAAAAATTTATATGAATTTTGGGCAAATTTTGGGAACCCCCTCTTCCTATAACCTTCGCTTTACATGGAAAAAGAGATCTTAGTTTCCTGTAATGCGAAAATCTAGTCCATCTCGGCCTTTTTCAATATTCGATGACGAAAATAAAATATTTTGGTAACTTCGGACCACCTTAGTTCATAGCTTCATCCTCCTCCTTTTTCAATATTCGATGACGAAAATAAAATATTTTGGTAACTTCGGACCACCTTAGTTCACAGCTTGCATCCTCTCGCATAGAAATGTTTTCAATGAAAAGAATGATTTTGCATTTAAACAAATTCTAAAATTTGTAGATTAACTTGTGTATGACCGAGACAGTTAACGTTAATCATAACCGATGAGCAATAGGTGTCGCCATAAAGTTCCGTTATGAAATATTCATTAAATCTTAAAGCAGACTTAAATAAACAGCAATCTGAGAGTGCGATGTAACGCTTGTTAAAGCGTTATGTTGTTGCTGTTATCGTGTCACCATTGCTTGCGTATGTACATGTATCGCATAGCATTAGTAGTAGAAGCATGATTCCCTTTCCAGGCATTAATGCTATCACATCTACAGATGTGATTGCAGTGCACATGCATGTGATTGCAGTACACATACGCGAAAGCATTTTATCATTGCGTTTAACATCCTTTTGTACATGTTTTTTTTTATTGATGAATTGTTAACGTAACGACGAGTAACCGTTCCGTGTCCGGAAGATTAACTCAGAATTTAAAAGGAAATGTTAGGAAAAACTTACTTTAATTCGATTTTGTTTTTTTTTTTTTTAAATTCATCACAAAAAGTTAACTATAAAGTTAAATATAAATGGAATGAAATGTAAGCCAAATTTCGTTATTGTTCACATTTGCGTTCCACTGAAGTCCTGCTGAATCTACCTTTAGTTCAGCTTTTCACATGCTACGCTTAACTGAAATTTCCCTGAATAAAAGTATGACGCAATCGGGAAATCCAGTTCTAATGGTGACTTGGTGACGGGTGTTGAAGGAGAGCCTCCAAATAATTGAAGCCATTAAACAACACGTGATTCACTTATGTCATGTCTTGCGCAATAGTGTAAGCAGTTCGTCCCCAACTGCAACAATTCCTCTTGTACTCATTATATGTTGACCGCATTTCCAGTAAAGCCAGTACACCCCTGCCTAAATGAAGCTTTAATCACTTAGTCCATTGATGAACATAGACTGAAATCTTAATAAGCCACGAGACACTTATTTAGGCTTCGATGCCAATTTGCTGAAGATGCTAAACAAACTTGACTTGAAACATGAAAACCAATAAAATGTGATAAGAAAAATGTCACTCAAGTATTTCATAATTCTCACTCAATGATCCATTGAGTCCATTGAGAGAGAGAGAGAGAGAGAGAGAGAGAGAGAGAGAGAGAGAGAGAGAGAGATAGAAGAATTTATTTAGTCCTTCTAGTTGAGTATACATTTTCATTTATCAACTGATAGAAGATGAAATTAATGCAGGTTTTTGAAAAATAAAGTTCAATACGATGTACAAAGATTTATATTACATATACATATACATACACTTCTGCACTCTAAGGGAGGAAACAAGGGAATAATGATAGAAACAGCAAAAATTAGTGGCATAAGAAATTTTGCAATTTTCACATAATTAATGCAATCAGAAGAACGCGATAATGAATGATATAAAAGAAGATAGATTACAACCTTGATACACACAGTTATTTATATAACAAAAGTTGTGCAGTAACCACGAGTAGATGCAGTATTAGTTTACAGGTAAGCCTTAATTTGCGCCATTTTGGTTTGCGGTCAAAGTCCAGCAATTTTTTGATAATTTTTAACCACAACCGCCTATTGTGTTGCGATCACACATCGAACGGACAAATTACAAACTTCCAAACAAAGTTTTACAAAAGACAAACAAACATCAAATGAAAAAGTTATAAATTTTAGTAATTATTTTAAAATTCATTGAATTTTATCCGATTATTTTACATATAACGGTATACCAGTGCCACTATGCAGCACTTATGATACGAATATATTAAGTTTACGAATACGCCTGCGACACCCAGAACGACTTGAGATAAATTAATTTTTTTTTTTAATATGTTTAATCATGTCAGTCCGTCGGTCTGTCCATTTAATTTTTCATTGAAAATACAGATAGCAATTTTCGAGAAATTCAGATGAAATTTGTTGCGCTAACATATTGTGGCCCAGCCCTAGATAAATTCTATTACGATGAAAAGAACAAAAGTAGAAAAAAGAAACATAAATAATAAATAAAATCACACTTTATCTTATAAAATAAAAAAAAAAAACAACTGGCGATTAATGCTCTGAAGCATTATCTCTGCTATGAAGCAGGTATGGCTTACTGGCGGTTACGGCGAAGGTCCTAGCTACTAGACTATACGGCGGACAGATCGACATGAGCAATTTCTTTGTAAATAGAATTTTCCGTTAGTAATTTTTTGCACACAAATTGCAAAATATAAAAATAAGCTGACAAACGTATGATATTCATGTTAGTGTAGTTGATAGGCGGTTCACCGTTGATGACCGAAACTTCGTGTTCGAAATCCGACTTTGGGAATTTTATATTTAAATAAAATGATTGACTTTTTTTTCTTTCTCTCTCTCTCTCTCTATCGCTCTCTCTTTCTGACCCGCCCACACACACACGTCTTGCAAATTTTTTGTTCCGCATTCTATTAGAATTTTCAACAAATATCCAAAAATGATGTAGAAAATGATGTAATGAGCAAGGAGTAGAGTGAAGTGAGAGAAATTTTTTTGAGTTTTATCATTAATTTGTTCTTTGCTTAATTAGTTCGCGGTAAATCATAGCTTAGCAAAGACAGTTGCCTCAAACAATGTTTAGCTACCCGCGTAGGCTGTCATCATTTATTTTTGAATTCCTACGAGGTAAATAGTACAATAGTACAACAATAAGTTATTGCGATGAGAAATAAAGGTGCATTCAATTTGGCCGATACCGCGTGAGGGTTTGGACCGCCTTCCCTATAATTAATTTTTTGTTTTTCATCACTTTTCAGAATTTCTAATTTTAATTCTTAACTTTCGAAGGGAGTAAGTGAAATACTGTAGGGTATTTAATGGTGAACTTTGCCCAATTATTAGCTTTGTCCTATGTAGGTTTAAAAGCATCATTAGTCAGCATTTTGCTCATCTTTCGGTTGATAGACGAGTGTCATGTCGAAGACCTCTTTACTCTGTGGCTATGCATGAAAACAACAATTTTTACTTACCATCATTAGAAGTAATTGAGGATGAATTTCGTTGACACCATGAGTTAGTGTTAATGTTTGTGAGTTTATCAAAAATAAATTAGAGATTTTATATATCCGATGACATTAAATCGTATTAGGTTGCTAGACATTTAACTGAACTTATTCAAGAAATAATCTTTCAGTTAAACTTTGCTTCTGATCGCTGAATTGATTTCTTTCGATAGGGGCGTAAAATGTGCGTCTAACGAAATCCGTTATAATTCGAATCAATGCATCGCCCATTCATTTGAAATAGGGACGCGAAACTCTTAATGATATTATCAATAATTATATGAGAATCGAGTTCAAGCATTTTCCAAGAAAAAAACCGAATGACAAAATCCATAAACTTCCCGATAACAATGATGGCCAGTGTTTATGCTACACATACGCATATACGCATACACTTACTGAAAAGTTTGCTAATGCAGTAAAAAAACTTGAGAGTGTACGCCATTTTAAAGTCTCATTTTTCATATAAACACACAAACGAAGCTTTAATTCAATTTGTCAATAAGTTTATGCGCAGACAACACCATAAAGTAACATGTGACACAATTATACTCGGCTATGGTCGAATCTTTTGCATTTATGATTTTTACCCTTTGAAAATAAAAAAAAAAAAAAAACCTTAAAAAAGATAAAATTTCATTACTCCATTACCTCTTGGATAGACGAGGCCGATTTTTTTGCATTTTTGTGGACAAACTATGGGAGCACCCATAGATTATATGGCAGAAAAACTTTATCGCGCTTTATGATTTTCTTTTCACATTTTAATAATAATAAAGGATTCTCAGCTTAGCTCAATCAGCGTGTAAGAAGCTTTAAATGGATGGACGGATGGACGGATGGACAGTTACGCCTAGATCGATTCGGAATTTAATACTGGTAATCAGTTATTCCTCACTGTTGTGGAATCTTTGGGATCTCCTTCTAAGGGTTGCAAACGTTTTGATCACATTAATATACCACCAACCTATGATAATAGATATAAGAAAGTTTTTTTCTTTTCTTTACATGGAAAATATTGAAAATGGTAAAGAGAGAGAGAGAGAGAGAAAGAGAGAGAATGAATTGCTTATAAAAAAGCTTTTAAAGTCAGATGATAAGCGCATTAAGCAAGCGTGTCTTCTCACAACAAACAATATCTACTAAGAAGGCAAAAGATCGCTTCAGATTTTATTAAAATTGATGAATAAAACGATCAGAATTTGCCGTTAGCTTGGCGAAAAGGATACCCTTAGCATGTGATGTATTTGAAGATTATATTTATTAAGATGATAGGCTGGGGCGTGTCTGGTGAAGCGTGTACGGCACGCATGAATAGCGCTGAGAAAACCAATGCTACGAAATAAAAGGGAACAGGAACGGGGACGGGAAATGAAACGCTTCGAAGCAGCTTGTTTTCGAGAGAAATGTGGCGTTTTTTTGTTTACGATGGATCGTCAATGGCTTACAAGTTTGCCTTACGCTTCTCAAAATTAAACTAAATTTGCCGAACTCTAGATATTCTAGTTCTATTATTTCTTCTTTTCTTCTTCTTCTATTTTCTTCGAGTTCTAATATTTCTTATTATTATGTTTTATTTATTGTTTACGTAACGTGTTTTTGTTTTCCTTTAGTATTTGATTATGTATTTATTATTAACGTGGCGGTGAATTTTTGACTTTGTTAAGTATATTTGAATATCGCCTTCCCGAGGCTATGGAGGAATTCTACATTGGCATAATCACTTTGGCAACTTGGTCAAAGTGGAATAGCAAAGAATAAGTCTTTATATGGTAACATGGTTACGATTCAGTCTATAAAATTGTACTTGCGACAAGCTTGGACTGCATCGTTCCATTTTTTCAGCTTCCTCTCGTATAAAGTTTCCTTAAGAAAAAAGTAAACCTTTTCATATTTTATCACAAAGATTTGGTCAAGTATTGTTTGAGGAGAAGTGGTGTAAAGTGTTTAGTGGGCGGACTTGTCTAAAATTGCTTTGATTGCAAAGGTTTACAATTAGTTCTTAGAAAATTAATTTGTATTTACCTTTTTTAAGGCAGCAAGAACTAGTTGTTCGTTCGTTCGTTGTTTGCGAAATATTAAAAGCAACCGGTTGCATATACAAAATCTTTATTATGCAGGAAATTTTACATTAAAAAATATTAGACTTTTTTACCCAGCATAGACACGTCTACCATGATAGCAATGGAATTTAATTTTTTCTCATTCACAATGGAAATCTTTTATCCTCAAAAATAAAGAATTGTTCACATAATTATTGAGTTTTTCTTTTTACCGAGACGGTGAAAGTAGTTCCATAATCGAGAATTATGTATGAAAAAGCTTGCATAGGTTCTTTAGAGACTTAAGTGTCCCGATTTAATGCTGAGTTGCATGAAAAATTTGTAATCGCCATAGATAAGTAGGTCACTACTTACTACTCGTACTCGTACTCGTACAAATTAATTAGTGAACAGTTCAGAGGCACCACCATTCTAGAATATTTAAATTCGCCTCATTTGTGATTTACGAATTTCTCGATTGTTGTCTGTCTAAGCATTGTTTGCGAATACAATAAGAATCGCCGCAAATTCCAAATGCAGTAAATAAGCACAGATATCGCTTTGATTTCATTCAAGTACCTGACTCATCCCTTCAAACAACAATAGCATATGACGGTCATGCATACAAACTTCAGAAAAAAAAAAAAAAAAAAAAAAAAAAAAATATTCTTGGCAGTTAAGCCACTCTTATCAGTTGCTTAAATGCAAGGATCTCTACAATACCAGATTTCGACATTTTCTTTGTTTCTGATAACATCTTTTGTTACATCCGCGCTCGCTGGTATTACAGACTCCCTATTGAAAATTTTTGTTCTATAATTCCTTCTTATTACCTTTTTCTTCTCTCTCTCTCTCTCTCTCTATCTCTCTCTCTCTTTCTCTCTGTCTCTCTCTCTCTATATATCGATTCCTTTCTCCCAATAACTTGAAAACGTAAATTAGCATAAACCCAAGTAAGCAGTGCTGTTTAAACGCAAAAACTTTCAACATAATGTTCAACACACACACACACACACACACACATATGCGTGTAAGTAATTGGCATAGTTATGACTTCTAATTTAAATGGCAATTTGATATGCAAACGTAAACAACAATAATACTCAGATTCAAGTATCGCATCTTTTTGTTCTTACAATTTTTAAATGATTGCAAGTTAGAAGAGCATTTATTTAAGCCATTTCAAGACTTTTGATAGCGCTTTTCAGCTTCACGAAGTTCATTCATTTATATCCGTAAAGCTTTTAAACCAAAATACTTCAAAATTTGAGAGAAAAACAAGTTAGAATATTGTAATTGGTCATGGCCGCCATTAAATACTCTACGCCTCAGTACGCCTGACAGAGTTTTTCGTCTTTTTGCTTTCGCGTCATAGCGTGTAAAAAATATCTTGACTTAGTGTCATTTATTATTAGAATTATTTTTTATAAGAATCTTTATATGAAGAAGGATGCAAAGGCTAGACCTATGTAGTATAAACCATTTTAAACCGAGCATGATCATAAAACACTAAAAAATAAATTATAGCTATGGAGCGATTCATTTATGTTTTTCAGAACCTTTAAATGAAAGGGTGGTCCGATCCAGACGTATATTTGCTAAATCAAAATAGTATTTTTCACCGATTTTGCTGTCGAGAATTATTAAGAGCTGAACTATTTTTCCACATGAACAATATTCGAAACAGGTGCTTGTGTTATGTGAAGTGGTCGTGAAAAGGATCTATTTTCAGCAGCGTTTCGTCATAGGCCAAAAATTGCCAATGCACTAAGAGAGGTGGTTCAAGATTGTAAAAGAAATTAGGCAGACAGACGGGTCAGACATGCTTAAATCAAAGCAAATAATGATTGTGACATGATTGGCATAATAGAAAGTCGATCCATCTCAAGTCATTACGGCTGCTGCATATATGAGCAAAAGCGATGTTGAGTAAATCATAGAAAATATTGAGCTAACATTTATTAAAAGTATAGGCAAATAACATAACAACTGGTTGATGATATCAATGAAATTTTTCCTTCAAGAGGTGCTTAGAGGAACTCATTGACATATGCCTATGTACACACAGATATATTTATAAATGCATATGTAGATATATACATATATTCTCGATCAGTGTAAAGTTGAAGGTTTACATGGTTACATCTACATGTTCCCCATGTGTTAGTGAAGCTCTTTAAGTCGGTAAGTGCAGTGCAGTCTATACCTAAATATTGTTAGTTCACTATGGAAACTTTGTCAACTTCATTGTTACCCATCTCTACAGTTTGAGCATATATTGCTTAAAATGCTTGATGGAGTCGAGCTCCGTTAAAGTTAAAGAGATGATAATTTTCTAAGATTCGCTTTATTTCACAAGGACATCCAAGAACATCGTGCTTGATTATGTGTTTATATTTTGATAGTAAGCTCGTCGTATACCATTTAACTTCGAGCGTGTAGCAAATGTAGTGTTAAGGAAAAGCTTCTTCCTTTTTACAACTATATGGCCTTGCTCGGCCATTCTATTTGGCTTAGTCTCAATCAAAGTTCGCGTCAAACTAACGAACGCTATATACATTTTTAGAGAGCCAATACTATTACTAATTGGATTATGGCAATAGCTTTGTGCATATAATGAAACGCATTTTCTCTTACCCATCAAGGCAAGGACAAAACTCTTATATGAAATCAAATGAAAAATGACTAGAAATTCATGAATGATTTACAAGCAGAAAATTGGTAAATTACCTGAGCGTAACCGAGAACATGTGTTTAGTACGCCTAAGAGAGCAACCTTTCACCTATAAATAGCTTATTCAGTTTAAGGAAAACGCACAGTATACGATCTTTCTTTCGCAGAAGTAGTAAAAAAAAGAAAAAAAAAAAAAAACGGTTCAAATTTGAATTTGTCAAAAAACAAAAAAAAAAAAAAACAAAAACAATATAAGGGAAAATTTTATCGGTCATCAGATTTAGTTAATTGGCAAGAAAGTATCATCAGCAGAAGCTAAGGCAATATAGACTAATAAAAATCTTATATTAGAAAATAAAATGGAAATAAAATGCGAGTGTATGCCGCGTTGTTCGTCCTTTAAGAATCTGTCGAAACAATCATACGAACAATCGGAAAAGAATACAAACTATTATAGATGGAAACAAGCTTTGGAAGGAGATTTTCAAATGTCAACCAATCGAACTAAACCAGATTGGTGGCAACGACTTGATGCCATTAGCGGACACTTAACACCCAAGGGTCACCCTTCGTTTACATACAAGGATCTAACATCAATTCAATATCAAACAACGAAACAAAATAAAATAGAAATTCTCATGATGAACGTTAACGAGAATTTACGTGATGGGCCGAAACAAACAGCAATTTCGAGTCAAGAGCAACATGAACGAACGGCCATTAAATCGACATTGACATCATTAAGCGTACGCAATTTAACTATTAAATCGCTTAACCGTCATCATTGTCGCCGCTTCGTTTCCCCTTTATTACCATTGCCATCATTAACGCATTTAACTTACAGCGAACAAGCGAAGATTATTGAGCGTCTGTATCGTGACATTAAAAAATTCGAAAAATCATTATCTACATAATAATAAAAGCAAACGCACTATCATTCTTTTCCTATTTGACTGGACTCACGCTGCAAAGCATAGAATACGATAGAGAAGAAGAAGAACAAGAATAAAAAAATAATAAAAAAAAAGACATAAACGATTTCGCTTATTTTAATGCCATGACAGTCAGTCGCTTACAACATATTTTATATCTACTAACTGGTCTCATAAAGTGATTTATATGTGATTCAGTTTTTATTTGAAATTTCAAACAAACAAAGTCTTCATTTGCTTGAAGGCATCGCATTTTCAAATAAAGTATCATTTAGTGAAGTGATGGTCGGTTTTTTCTCTCTAAGGATTCTTTGACCTAACTTATCCTTATATTGTAGAATGTAATAATTTTTCCAAATTCTAAGTGATATTAATATGATTTTAATGTGGCAAAATAAATCACAGTTAAAAAAAAATAAAAAATAAAAAAAAAAATAAAAAAAAAGTATAAATACATTTCTCTACAACGCATAAATCTTAAATATTTTTTTATATAGATTTTAAGCTTTATTTGATTCTTTTGTTAGTATTTACTTAAAAAAATTTAATAAACGATAACTTGAAAATTGTGATTTATTTTTTCGTAGTTAAGTAGGCGATCATGTATAAGCATATGCAATATATACGAAATTTTTGTCTCCCACTTTTAAAGCATCCCCAAATTCCCATCAAAGATCGCAAAGAAACATAAAACCTTTTTCTGATTCTTATTTTATGTTCATCGTTCTCCCCATTCGTCCATTTATGGTCGCAAGTTCACCTTCACATTTTCAAAACTTAAAGTAGAACAAGATAGTTAACAAGTGACAGGCCAAACAGTGATAGGTTAAAACGAAACTGCATGTTAAGCGCTTGCAAGCACTCTAACGATGAATTCCGTACCTTTTAATATTGAGTGTTAGACAAGCATCGCCTTTTTTATTTTTAATCCGATGGCATCCTTTCTAATGTTTAACTGGATGATCTTTTACTCGAACTTATTTGCTTTACAGCTAACATTGCCATAGAGAAGCTATTCTCGCGTACCTCGTACATCTGGCTTAAGAGCAAAGTTGTAAACTAATCCAGAATCGATGCTGGCTTTTCTGCAAGGCTTGTAACTTAGCTGTCAAAAGATACTTTTTTTTTATTTTTTTTTTTTTGATCGAACACTCAGGGGATGTCCGCTATTCGTGCAATACGGTGATTGTCAGAAAGAAGCGAGGAAAGAGAACGAAATAAAAAAACGGTGGTGGCCGCAGTCTAGTGAGGAGAAGTGTTACGTTTTCACCGACTGAGCGCTCACTGTGGCGACGACCAAAGAAAACTCTATCGCGGTTATATAATAGCTGGGACCCAATAGACTTATTTTCATAATGAAATATTTTCGGCGTCCAAACAATAGGCTTTCAAAAATATATGTAATGAGCCGTCAGAGAGACAGCAAAACAAATTTAAAAGCATTTCCGAAGTAATTTCAAGTTTAGCGGCATCCAGGTTAAATTTGCTACACATTCTACAGTACAAAGATGGTGGGATACATACATTTTCGATACGGGGTTAAAATACCTTTTACTGGAAATATTCTTCAGTAAAAATGAAGAAGAGGTTGAGAACAATAACTGTTTCATTTCTTCTTTCTAGCAATAACTTCTTCTACTTAGTAACAACGATTTTCACTACAAGCTATAATCGGTGGATTTAAAAAAAAAAAAATTTCTCCAAGCCTAATACCTACATACACCATATCATGTTAAGCGCATTCATAATTTTATACCAAGAGCTGAGATAGAGTCAATTCGATTCCCGAAGTCGTCGGTTATGGTAGCTTCGATTTGACCGAGATTACTACCAACTGGATCAACCAGTGTAAGAGACAGCGTAGCGATCAATATCTTCGGAATGATTTCTTGCAAACTTTGGAAGCGTTAAGAGTTCTCTCACGGCACAGGACTTTTCGTGAGGATCGAGAAAAAATCAAACTTTCCAATTAATGTCCGAAAAACCGTTGCTTTCAGAGTCGAGAAAACGAAAAGGCTATCTTTTGGAAGAAACATATCCCAAGCTGTAAAAGATTGCAGCCGTAAGTGCAAATTCATGCATCAAAAGCAAAGGTTAAGAGCTAACGTTGCTTTTAGGGTCGATTGAGACCCAGTGCAAAGCGTAGCTACAAAATATCGCCATAGGCAACAAAGATCCAATGAGCTACACAACCATTGTACGATATCACATCCACCACCACATCACACGACACATATTTTTTGAGAATGCATGCGGTGGAGAGCGCGCTGAAGCAGGTTTTTCTTAAAGTCAAACAATTCCAAAAAATCGATCTTTGATCCTTTGAATCGAACTGACCAGTTGTTCATTTCGAAACATTTACCATGTCCGGGGTAAATGTACGACATCAAAGTGGTCCTTGATGAATAAATACTCAAAGACAAGTAAAATTTCGATAAAAACTTTAAAGCTCTTTCTAAGACATTTTAAATTAAAGTAAAAAAAGTAAAAAAAAAAAAGAGACCGCAAGGAAATAACTCTGGCTCTGTTAAGGTCCAGAAGCGAGTTCCTCAACTAGCACTTTTTTTATGCTTTTTTACTTTGAGATAAGTAAGTAAGTAAGTGTAAGTATTAAGGATATGTCAAGTGTTGCTTAATAATTAACTTTCAATAAAACGTTCAGTTAAACGTTTTTATCGAGTTAATCCGATCTTTATTAAAATAATTTGCTTTGTTATAAATTCATTTAATAATGAAATAAATTAAAGCTTATTTCCTTCTTTATGGCATTTGTGTATAGGAAAACATTTTCATAACAGATAATGTAATTAAAATAATATTATTCGGTTTTATTGATAGCAATAAATATTTCTTGCTCGCAACGTTTATTATTACAATTTGTTTACTTTCATATTATTTACAGCGGGTTAAGATAATTTTTTTTTTTTCAAAAAATTTTCAAATAAACACATATTTTATACGATTTTATACGATATTATTACATACATAGATCGGGTAAACTGCAAAATTGCTTTTACTGAACGTAAAACGTTTAAATGTGCATGCGTTTCGTATAGAAGGATAATAATTGAGAAAATTTCTTTAGCTAAAACAAAATAATTGAACTATGCTTTAATATAAAATACATTTATTTTATTATGGTCAAGAAATTTTATTTTTCATTATTATATTCCTTGCCCCAGCACTTTAAAAGACGACTTCCTTACGATTTCTATATCTTACAGCACATGGCCTAGAGGTATATTAAAGTTGAACGGCTTGAGGCAGATCCCTGTTTGCATATAACAATAAATTTTAAATTTTCTCAATCAAGTCAAACGTATCTCTCCAGCGTCCCCCAGACTAGGTGACTATGTAAGAACCACGACTAGCAAGTCAGTATTTACGGATACAAATCTCCGGACGTAGCTGTAGTGAATATTTAGTCGGTAAAGGCACAGCACTTACCGATTGGGCACACAGACCTATATATATAGACCCTCTTTCTCTTTCTGGCCGTGACCGTGTCACACGAATAGGGCAAATCCCCTGAGTAATGGGTCATTTAAAAAAAAAATCTTTCCATTTGTCCATCTATTTCTCTGATATTTATTTGTCCATGTATTTTTTCACCTATAATTTCGGAAAATGTTTCGATAAAATTCCCTAGATTAACATAATTTCGCCAATGTATCGCCTTTTGATCGAGCCCCTTCCACGATCACTCTCTATAAAAAGCCTTATTTTCAAAAAATTATGCGCATCTTTTCTCAATAACCATTTTTTGAAAAGTAATATTTTTGCGTTATAACTGAAAAATGGGAAACGATCGTATTTTGAATCCCCCTCGCATCTAGACATTTTTATTAAAAATTAAAGCTTATATAGCAATTATTTCCAATTTTGAATGTTTTATAACAAAAATTCATCCAAAATAATGATTTATACATAAATTTATATCTGAAATTTTCTGCAAAAAATTTGGACCAGATTGAGCAATTTCTTAAATCTTCTCTTATATGCAACTTCTTATAACAAATGAACGTTTATATGAGTAACAAGGTTTAATTTTTATATTCATTTGAAGCTTCACCAACAAATTTGAAATCAATCTATGGATTTCCATCTGTCCGTGTCCGTTTAATTTGTGTAAATGTGTATTGTAAACAGATTTTCTGGCGCCAAAAATTTAAATGTTATGTCCATAATTTTGATAAAAATATTGCATGCGATTTGGTATTAAAAATGTGCCAAATCGGCCAGTATAACAAGCTGGGAACAGATCCGTCTTCAGAACAAAAAAATAATTGAGTTTTTTTTGCTCATTACTCAACTATGCCAAAGTTTGCCATTTAATCTAAGGATCAAGGTCGAACAATACATGCACAAAAAAGAGAAACTCGACCAAGCTCGCCAAATATTAAAGAATATCGAAATTTTATTGATTTCGTTTCCTTTTTCTTTTGCTCGCGGTTGTAAAGATTCGGCCAAAGTTGAATATAATTTCCTATCTATCAGCCACCACGTAGGCAGAAAGGATTGTAAAAAAGCGAAGGGGGGTACGAATAGGAGCGGCAAACATCGCTTTTCAGCTGTAACTCCATGAACTTTTCAACTATCGTATTAACTGGAAATTTTATGTTTTTCTTTCGCCGGAACGAAAACCATGTGGATATAATTCGCTTTTTGTTTGTTCTGAAATGTAAACACGCTGAACAAAAAAAAAAAAAAAAGAGCAGGAATATAACAGTGCTTGATAAAATTCAAATTATAAAAAAAAAAAAAAAAAAATCATTTCTTTGTTTTATCTAAATTTTGTTTACATCCTACGCTTTAGCAAACATTTTTAGATGTGTGTCGTAAATCGCATTCTTTTGTTGTTTGACAGTTTTCCATGAAATAATATAAACTCGGAGATTATAGCCAAAACGAATATTTATGCACTGTCTTCTTCTTCTTCTTCTTCAACACATCCATGTATAGTTGTGTGGACAATTGAATATTTGGTCAATTAAAAAAAAAAAAAAAAAAAAAAAATGCAAAATTTTCTTAAATGAAAGTTTGGCAAAAAATATTCTTAAACTGGATAATCATATCCAAAGCAAAGTCCTGATGTAATATAATGCGACTGAGAACTTCAACACATGTTTGTCATTGAAATATTGATTGGATTGGCATATACCGCACCGCATATACAAATTCCAATAAATTGATTGCTTTATAGCGTATTCACAGTCAGGTTTATCGAAAGTTTCCATTCTATTTAACGAAAACAATTTTCAAATTTAAAAATTTCCTAAATTTTTTATGAATTTATTCATCAATAATTTTCAAATGCAAACAAAACACTTTACACCCCAAGACCTAATAGCGAAGTACTTCATAGTATAGTTAAAGCAAGTTTTAGACGCCAATAGCTCTGCCGTTAACAATTTCCGAAACTCAACCATAAGTATGTGTATGAAGTGAAATTTAAATTCAACTAAGCAAAGCACAAACACACAATTGTAATCTGAGCCCATTGAGTTGCTAACGAGTTATATTTAACGAAATATTCAAAACGTTTAAAAGAAACAATTAAGAACATTATAGTCGGGCAAGGCGGTTCACTAAGTACCCTACATCTAATACAACTATTCATTCGTTCACATTAAATATCACACACATTAGTTTCGTGCGAAGGCTTAATTTTCATGAAAGCCCGCCTGCTTGAAGATGCCCACAATATCACATGACGCGATCAAAATTTTGCAAAATTTAATTTACTTTTTAAAAATTTTTTTATCTTTCAGTTTCCATCACGAAAAATTAGAAATTAGATTTTCTCTCTCTCCCATGATAACCCCTGTACACGTTGGCGTCTAAACAATAGACCTATGTGATCCACATTTCCTAACGTTAAATTTTTTGGTCCATCGCTACTATGGACTAGTTTTCATCATAAAATATTCAAAATTAAATATTTTTCTGGCGGGCTTAGCATTCACATGAGGAATCTTATATGGAATGGACTCGAAGAAATGGACTCATTTGGTTCAAATGTGATCCATTTAATTTTTATATCGTATTGCTATCATGAACAAATTATCATCATAAAATATTAATAATTACGCTCTTTTGTCATATAAGTCCTTTTGTCATTTCCTAAGAAATCTTGTATGCAGTACATGCAGTACTGAAAAATTTGATCTATATGGTCAAAATTCGGTAAGATTGATTTTCTTGACAATTTACAATTGTGAAACAATTTTCACTATGACATATTAAAGTCCAGATCTTTTTACCATATAAAGCTACGGTTTCTGTAGGAACGGTTATACTCGAGAGGGGTTCAAACAATTCCCCCCATCGAACCAAATTTTCCACACCAATTAAAAATTTCGATATGCTATTACAAAGTGAGTTTTGTCGAAAAATATTCCAAAACTTTGCATAAGAATAGTGAAAAACTAGTTCGACTTGAACCATTTTCAATACCGTATGTCCTTGGGCCAAAACACCTCAGTGTCCCAAATTTTATCACATCAATATCTCAAAAATTGCGAAATGTAGGTTGAACACAGATGGACGGTTGGACGGACGGACGGACGGACGGACAGACACTCGGTATAATAAAGGATGAGTCCATCTTAAGCCTTTCTGCGCGTTGGATACGTCACAAATGCTATAAGGTGTTAATATAAATAAAATGTGACCGTTCTGCCATTTTTCTAAGAAGTCGTACCAGCAAACCATAATTTATGTTAATTTGTAGGGTACACACAATGACATTATCGAATTTTTACACGTACAAGATAAAAATAATAAATTACAACTACGGGTTTATCGAACCAGGAATAGAGCTTATGTTCTCCAAGTTACTTGCGCGACGTGCTGACCCCTAGACTATAGAATATAGGAGTCATTCAATTGCAAACCGCAACTGCTAAATAAGTTTTTTAAAGCTAAAGAAAAAAAGCGATTTCACATATAAAAAAATGCATAGAACAGATACGCATTACACTTTTGTTTACCGAAAACACTCACACCTTACGATTAAGAGGTGTTGTCATTATTTTAAAATTCCACTCTGAAATTATTCCATCAAGAGAACGAAAAAGAAAAAAAAATGGAAGGATTAGGTTCGTTTAATGTAATTTAAAAGTAATGTACACCACGATTAAGTTTCGAAAACGTGTCCCGTCCATTAATCAAAATGCAACGCTCTTCGCCGTGATGGAAAAATTTAAATTTGGCCCGTTGATGAAAAAAAGTCATACATCTCTGGTCTAATCTACATAATCTGGTTTTTATCTGTAGCGAGATTTCTCAAATATTTTGATATTTATTTATATAAAAGATAAACGGCGAAAAAAACCAACCAAAATTTATTTGAGTTTTTTTTACAGGATAGCTATTTTATGTGGCAGATTAGCTAGAACAACTCATAACGGTGTCTCTTTTAGTGTTTCGTCACACGTCTGCAAATACGTGCTTCTGCTTATCATTTACGTGACGCATACAAAGGGGTTGTTTATTGATTTAAAGCAGAAATATTCCATTCCTGAATTTTCCCTGGGACCAATTTTTCGTTTTATACCCTACATCATTTCTGGTACAGGGTATATTAAGCTCGTGCGGACGTATATAACACGCAGAAGGGCTTAAGATAGACCCACCTTTTATTATACCGATCGATTCAGGATCGTAAACTGAATTGATCTAAGCCTGTCTGTTCGTCTGTCGGTTTGCCCGTCTGATGTCTGTCCATCTAAATTTGCCTTCAAGCTACAGGTCGCAATTTTGATGAAATTTGATACAGTGACGTGTTTTGATCCAATGGCGAACGCTATTGAAAATGGTGCGGATCGGTGTACTTTTTCGAACACCCCACTTATAGCGCCCTATTCTGAAAAGTCTCTATATGGGGGGAAATTGCAATTTTCAAAATTTCTTGGCAAAAGTGGCGAAGTAACAGCATTTTGGCCCTCTAAATTAGTGCGAAAATTTTAGATCGCCTGGGGCAATTTTTTTGAGTCCGCCCCCTTATAACCGTTCTTACATAAATGGAAATTTCATATGACAAAGAGATTGAATTCCCAATATTTCGTGATGAAAACTAGGTCATAATAAATAGTAAATTGACAAAGATTGAATTTGGACCAAGTAGATCCATTTTTTGGTTACACTGCATATAACGATTCTCATGAAACGTAAACCCTTATATGGCAAAAAAGCCTAATTGTTAATTTTTTTCGATCAAAATTTGTTTATAATAGTAATTAAATAAAAAAATTAAGTGGAACTAATTAGAACTGCACTCCATATAAGATGTCCCATGAGTAGTAGTAAGTCTTTCGGAAAAAGGTTTAATTTTTTATATTTTGTGATGAACTTATTTCATAGAAGCGTTTCAGCAAAAAAAATGAACAATAGTGAATTTGGATCACATAGATCTATTTTTTTTGGACCCCAACTTATATAGCGGCTATGACGAAACGCAAATTCTTTTACAGAGAGAAAATCTAACTTTCCAATAAGCGCGATTTCATGACAATTATCGATTTGCGTGAAAATAATGTGTTAGAGTAAGTAATGGTCGGCGTGAGCACACTTCCACTCTCACTCTTTCACCATCCGACACCCAATAAAAATCGCATGAGAAAACTTCACCATACAAAAATTTGCTTAACTGTAATTTAAACGCCCATTATTTCGATGTTTTGTGTGTGCTTACGCATAGATGTCATTGTCGAAGGAAACGTTGTATATAATTATTAGTAAAATAGTATATAATTTAAAAAATTATATTCGAGTAAACTGCAGGTACAATTCATTAAAAATACTTTTATTCATAAACACAGCAGAAACACAGCAGCAAACTATACTCGACTCTGACCGAATTTTTCGCAACCACCACCATCTCTATCCCAACTAACAAGTGGAAAAAAGTACATCTCCATACTCTGCAATATTCGGTGGGCGCGACTGATTTTTTCGCGCAGTAGTATTGAAATTTTCTGCGTTTTCGGGACCTTCAGATCACGTCGCCGGTCATTTTCAGTATCATTTTCAGTATCGTGCTATGTTTCTGCCGATTTCTAAACCGACATTTATAAAGACAGACGCACGGATATGTTTAGCGCTGATTAGCATCTAATGGGATCTTTGAAGCTGCCTTCTCGCTTTAAAAAAACAGTTTATTGAAATCTACGCAATTAGTTGCAATGAACTCATCGTGCAAACCTTCATAATGTGAAAAGTTTGGACGTAGAGACACTAGTGATCGATTACACATATATTGAACGCAAACAACATCGTGGATAAGAGATATTCCGAAAGCAAATGAAAAGGATTTCCCTTTACTGCTATGAATTTTCAAAAAGAAAACAAAAAAAAAAAGAGAGCAAGCATGGGAAAAATAAATAAACAAAAGTATGTGTGCATTGGTTTTTTTCCGTCTTGAAAAAGGGTTTTTACGATGTTCGTTGCTTTACACGTTTATTAAATTTTGAATAATGTTTTTTTTTTTTTTTGTCTCAAAGCAATTCGCGTTCAATAAACATCACACGTTCAGGAATGGTATACAAATCTTCTCTTGCATATATTTTTTACGTACTTGCCTTAAAGGTATACTGCGAATGCTCGTGTGTGCAACTAATCATACGTGTGTTTGCATTCTTTTGTTTCCTTCAAATTTCTGTTACCTATGCTTGCCATCCTATTTAAAGAAGAGTAGGGTTTTTTTTTGATTCCGAAATTTTCTGAAAGAAATTTTACAAGAAGTAAAGAAAAAGCTGTACAAGATTATTATTATACCCATTACCGATAGGCGAGGGGTATCTTCATTTTGTCAAAACGTTTGCAACGCCCAAAAGGAAGCACACAAAGACCCCACAAAGTGTACGTATGTGTCTTGATCAGCATTAAATCCGAAATCGATTTAAACACGTCCGTCCGTCTGTCTGCCTGTTCTACACGCTTACAACACCTTTACGACAAAAGCTTTTATTTCGAAAATAGAAGAAATCAACTGCGCCCACTCCATATTATAGAGCATGAAAATCGTGTTCACGTCTTTCGTAGGATAACGGTGATGGGTATAAAAAATTCGGTTCCGAATTTCGAAAAAATATTGAAATATTGGACGTTCTTGAGCCAAATCGGTCAAGGAACAAAAATGTGTCACAGCATTAGCTGAGAGCACTTGGATTTTCAAAAGCAAAAGGATTGGGTTAATGTTTTTTCTTCGTAAACTATAGTAGGGAAAAAACTACCGCTTTATACTTTGGATGACCTCGAAGTCTTTATGGAGGAAAGCGGAAAGAATAGGCCATAATATGCACCCAAAATCCTAATTATTATGTGCTTTTTTTTTTTAAATGACCAGTAACTCAGTGGATGTCCTCCATTCGTGTAACACGTGGACGATGAAAATAAAGTGACGGTACAGAGAGTGAGATATATGGATGTAGTCGTAGCCTAGTGGGTGTCTACCTAACTGGTACGTGTTATCAAAGGAAACCACTACCACACACTAAGATGCAAAGCCGTGAACACTGTTCAGCTACTCTCGATTCTTCGCGGCTCTCGGCTACCCATGCGAATCTAAAATTATAAAGTGCGGGAATTTTATTTATTTCGATTTTTTATTTTTCTTTTTATTTATTTATTTTTTTTTTTAAATAAAGATGTAAAGGGTAAAGAATATTCGTCCACAGCGAAATCGCAGTTGTCGTCCTTTTATTGACAATATTGTTATTATTACTATTATAGGGAAGCATGTGCTCGCATGCAATCTACGTGATTTACAAAACTTGTGAAAACCTTGTCGAAATCGATTCTTTAGGGAATCGTTTAGGTTGTGAATAAAACCAAGATAAACGTACGAACAAACAGAGATAAATCAATCGACGTCAAATTTTCATTCCTTGGGGTACATATGGCATATATACGATGTTGCAATTAAAAAAAGATCTGAATTCTGCATACGTCTACCTTTCAACACAGACTGTAACTGCAGCCTTTAATGTTATTTTCTAAAAGGAAATAATTATCGAATTCCAAAAATAGAGCGAAGTAATCTGAAATCATTCTTTTTTCAGTTCATTGCGGTAATTGAACGAACTTTACCTCGAACCTTTCCTTTACTTATTCTTTTGATGATTGTATGGTAAATTAAATTTAATAAATTTTATCTCCTTCCGCTATACACTCTTCGTACTTTACTGGCTTTATCCATTTTTGCATTGAATCGTATGCAAAGAGTAAAATTTTCATGTCAATTACAACTTAAATAGAAAACTTACTTTGTATTGACATGAGAAGAGATATGCAATAATAAAAAAGTAAATATTAATCGAGCAAATATAACGTTCTTGACACATTTGTATTTATTTCTCTAGCAGCAGGCATAGATGTCTTGAAGGCACCATTTCTGAATACTTGTTATTTGTTTTCCCTTTTATTTACCTCCGTTCATGTAATTATTCCATTTTTTTTTCTCTTTTCTTCTCCTTTTTATTTCTTTACAGCATAAATATTTACATTCACAACAAACCTTATAGTGCATCGCAACACACAAGCGTCACCAGAGTTTTATCAAACATTGCACATTGGCGCTCTTATCGAATTTATGCATACTTGATTAATAAGATTCTGACCAAGCTAGTCAGTAGCTTGCTTAATAGTCTTACTTACAACAAAATTAAAATGTTTGTGTCATTATCAGAATATTTTACGCTTTTAGGAGATATATATTCTACTATAACTTCAGTATGTGCATATATCTGCCAATATGTGCATATTTCTTAAATTAATGGTTCAACACTTGCATACAATTAATGTCCACTTATTAAATTAAATTGTATGATATATTCAAAAAAATATATCATGCGATAAATTACGTTTTCAACACTGTTAGTGCGGCTTTGTACTATGTGAAGAAGTGCGATAAGATCTTATCTTTCAAATATTCTTATGTGACAGGTGTTTGCCTGTATTTCGATCAGCATCGTATACTGATGCAAATGATAAGGTAATGCGATGAGTATCAATGTGCATAACGGTTAAATTCGCTGATATCGACAGTTTTTCATTTAGTATCATTGAGTTATTCAATGTATGCAGAGGCTAATCATGTAACGCTCAAGATTGCGTTTTCGTTATCCATTACTTGTGTTGTTTGATTTGAGAAAATCTGCTGCCGACAACCATCAAGCGCTTCTACGAGCTGCTGCTGGTGCTGGTAATGCTGCCCCCTCATATCCCAATTGTTGATTTTGGTTTCAATGGTTTAAAACTAACGATTTAGATGTCAATGACAAAGAGTGGTCTGGAGGACGAAAAAATGTCAAAGACAATGAACTGTAGAGCGTATTGGACGAAAGCCCACCGCATACTCTCAAAGAACTTTCGAATAGCTTAGCGGATGATGAATCAATTATTTCTAGATGGGAAAGATCCAAAAGGAGAAAGGGAGGGATCAGCAAGATGTAGTATTTTACCAGCTGCTAAAACCGAATAAAACTGTTACGGCAGAAGTCTGCCAACCTCAAGTGAACAAACTGAACGATGTATTGTTGCAAAAACGACCAACAATAGCGGTTAAAAGGAGCAAAGTCATCCTTTTGCATGACTCGGTCAAGAGTTCTCAAGCATCTACTGTTGCAGCTCGAATGGGAAGTTTCGCCCCACCCAGCGTACTTACCAGACATAGAGCTGGGCTGGCACGCGGTTTCGAAATGCTGAAAAACTGCAAAAATGTGTCGATGTTTAGATCACTGCCAAACCAATATCGTTCCTGTCGACACCGTATCGCCATGTTGCCAGAAAAATGGACAAAAAATGTGAAAAATGATGGAAAATATATTGATTAATTTATATTACGTCAATCAATGTTTTTTCCAAATGAAAAAATGAGCAAAATACATGGCAGTACCTACGTACATATTTTCATTCGATGAAAAAAACCTTATCAGGCAAATGCCTCTTGATGTTAAGCAACCAAAGAGATATCGGAGAAAATCATATGCCATGGATAGTGTAACAAATCACAGTGTCACGCCCTCTTACGCAATTGGCGACATATTTTCTGAGTTAAGACCCAGAATTCACTTCTCTTAAACAGATCTCACATACTTTACTTTAGCCAATTGATATAATAAGGATTTCTTTCAATAATATTCTCCCCTTTATAGAATCATAAATAATTTTAGATGTTAAAACGGCACATTTACCTTATGCTATACATATATTGCGATCTTGTTTGAAAAGATTTTTTGCAAAAGAATATTTCAAGCCACAATTGCGGAGGAGATAGATTCAATTCCTGCAATTACATACAATACCTAGAAAGACTTTGAATAGTCTCATCTTTATCCATTCAGAGTGAAGTGCGTCTGTCTATCCATCTGACGCATGTCCATGTGTATTTGTGCTCAACATATCGGTTGTAAGTTTCGAGAAAATTCTATGAAATTTGCTACAGTGACATGGATCAGATGTACATGTGTGTTTGTGTGTATATGTGTGTGTACACATGCGTATGTATATATAATTATCCATATATTCGTAAAGCTTTCCCGGTCAATGTGCATAACCGATTTATTTTCTAAAATCGCGACAGCAAACTCAATTTTGTTTTCTTAAATAGGACTTTATCTGTGCAATTATCTGATCCATATCACCGTATGGAATTTCATGGAATTTTCGCGAAATTTCCACATATATGTGTGTAGGCATATACATATATATATACGTATATATATTTATAAATATTTACATACATATATTTATATATATGTATATATATATATATATGTATATATTTATATATATGTATATATATATATATATATATGTATATATGTATGTATTATTATTACATTGCTTTATTATTCTTTATTTTATGATTATTTTTTTTATTTTTTATTATTATTCTTTTTATTTTATTATTATTTATTTATTATTTTATTATTCTTACGCGTTCCAAGTGTTAGATATATTGGGGCCTCTGCAAGAACGCATAAATTGCTTAGGAACGCGAAAATTCGCTTTAACACCTTTGCAGCCGTGCGCCTGCATGCCTGCATCCGTAATTATGTGAACGAAAAATTTCCTTCAAGGCATAAAGTGATTTTCTTAACTTAAATATTCTTCACATTATTTAAAATGTTACCAACAAAAACACTAGAACACCAAACAAACGGTAAATGAGTGTATGACGAGAAGTTTTTCTCATTCCTAAGAACTTATTAATTAAGAAAATTTTACAAAATTCATTAGCAAAAAATTTCATAAGACATTCATAAACATCTGTTGGCAACTCACACAATTCATAAATTCATTCATAAATTTTGCATAAAAAAAAGCAATTGAATGAAATTATGATAGCGACGAAATACTTAAAGATCATCAAAAGTTAATAAAAATTGGTTGCTTAACATAAAAGAAAAAAATAAAAAAAAAAATTTACTGAAAAGTGTGGAAAAAGAAAAAAAAAGCTGTCAGTAACCTTGTACTCATTGGGCCGCAATAATAATAATAATTCTAGTAAAGATAATGATGATGGCGATAATGACGATGACAATGACGATAAACGAATGTGTGTTGTATACACATACATACAATACGTCAGGTTGCACGCATTGACTTCGTCATGTGCGAAAAGTACTTACAATTTTCAAAATTAAATAAAAAATTAAACCCACACATATACACATATAATCGATTTATGACGAATCTTGGATCCTCATTATTTTTATAGAGTTCATGCAGAAGCGAAATGATTCGGCCTTCGGTTGTACAAGGAAATTTCGTTAAGTCAAATCTTATATCGCTTCTTGTATATGTCGTCGTAAGTTTCAATTTTTTAGCAACTTATTCATATTTTAAGCCATTTTCTTAAAAGAGTTTTTAAGCAAATCACAGATAATTGCAAATTTCATGTGTGCAACTGTAACGAGGCTATAGGTACAAATTTTTTATTATAATTTTACTAACGTTTGAATGTTAATAACAAAAAAACGAGACGGATAGACAAACAAAGAGGGGTCACATTTAAAACTGGTCCGGTATCAAGAAAATCTATATTTCCTAAAAATCTGAAATTTGTGTTTGCTGATCGTATAAGTAAATTAACTAAGTTAGTGGCCATCCTATCCTTCTATTGTAACCGCGAGAGTACTGCAAACGTCGTGTAATTGACAAAACCTCGATCGATATTACGTAAGATAATTGGTGCTGTGGGGCTTATAAGAGAACAGTGAATCTTAAGCTTGGCCAAATCAAAATGCGGAATATAGGTAAAGGATCATTACGCAAGGTGTTGTCGCCGATCACGTGCAGGTCTGATGATGCAACAAAAATCGAAAATATTTAACTGGGAATCTATGATGCATCCAGCGACTATCAATTGTTTTGCTCTCTCTCTCTCTCTCTCTCTGCAAAACTCTTTTAACATTATAACGCTGAAAATCACTTGGCTCAGCTTTTCGCCCAGAGATTCGCCAAATTCTAGAGTAACGGCATAAGTGTTTTACTAGGATTACGGCAAAAGATTATTTAATGAAAATGACACAAGCGTGATTTAAAAAAGATCATTCTTCTTCTTATTCTGTTATATATAGCCAACAGTGCAAACGACGGACGATGCAATGCAAATTAAATTAATTAAAATTAAATTTGGATGCGTCAGTGAGTCTGTCTTAATTAGTCTCGTCCTAATAAAAAATTGATGAATTTTTTTACAAAATTTCACTACGTTACATATATTCATATATTTGCCATGGATAAAAGCTCGAAAATTATTGAGAAATTATGCTTTCGTTTTTGCTTAGGTTCCAGCTGCTAAGTTGGTTCGGTGACGTGCCTCAAGTCATTGGCTGTTCGTGGTGCATTTTTCTCAGAAACATGTAAAGAAGGCAACAACTTGGAAACTTTCATTGATTGAAAGTAACGGGCAGATAAATGCAGGGGCAAGAACACTTTCTACGCTCTTAACTTAGTATCTCTCTCATCTATGCTCTCATCTTTCGGCAACGATGTTGTTCACAAGGATACCGAATGAGATAAGAATGTCAACTATAAAGTTAATGTTCGCAAATTCAAATCTCAGTACGGTGGAGAGATTGCTTTGGTCGTAGATATTGTAAAAAAAAAAAAAAAATCAAGTGTTCCTATATCCACTTTATGCTCGATACCAAAATAAAAGGACATTGATTCTGTTCAACTGTATCTAACATTCGGATATCTGCATTAAGGATACCCACGAACTATATATATATATATATCTTTTCATGATCAGTAAATCATCTGTTGTCGGAACATTCGCAGTTGCAGAAACTGAGGTAGAAAAGTGAAATTTCCCGCATGTACTCTTAATTAAGCGACTGATAGAAATTAGAAAATTGGCCGGATTCGTCTGCAATTAATCTCGTAGCATACAAGAATCTTTAAATTTAATAATTTGAAGCCCATATTGGTCGGAAGTTTCAGACAAACGCTTACGACAAACCCATCAAATCGTAGGGGGAAAATGAGTCATGACGCAGCCTGAACAGATTGTAAGAAATTTTTGCGTGACACTCAATGTGAATATTCCCGAGGAAAGCACGGTGTAGAAATAGTCGCGAATAATCATAAAATATTTGATAATTTTTATGTATAACTTTGCGGCTGTAGGTAGGTAAAAATTCGCAGCAATGCGAACATAAATTTTTTTTTTTTTTTTTTAATTTCTCTAACGATTGCAAGACTAAATTGGAAAATGCAACTTCGAGTACTTACTGAAATATTCCTAAAATTCGTCGCAGCAACCCTGGGCCGACTGACCGACATTGGACATGGATTATAAAGGAATTATTTTTGCATTCTTTCAAAAACTTCCATGTCTTACGATGACGATACGTTATGTGTCCGAGTGTTATACAAGCTATACAACTAACTTTACAGACGGTAGCAGTGCATAGCATATGCAAACATAAACAAATAAACATATCATTATCGTATTAAAAGAAAATTGCTTTGTATTGAGAGAATTTATTAAAAAAAAAATATTTAGGTCATATGTATTAAATCAATTAATATTTCGTAAAAATTTCATTTTCAACATTTGGCATTCACATAAAATTATTAATGAATGAAAACTTGAAAAAAAATTGCAAAAACGAAAGACGAAAAATCGTTATTTTTTTTTTTTTACGCATTCATTTCATGTGTTGAAATAAAATGACGATTTTTTTTTTTTTCTTGCATATAATTACTAGATGTATGTATGTCAGTTTGCGTTAATGTAAGCTTTTAAAAACGCTTAAAAGTAATTTATTTATAATTTCGAAAAACAAAAAAGAAGAAAATTTCATCATGTAATTTAAAGCTATTCACTCAGAAGGTAACGCTAAGACATATATCGCAATTTAATAGCTTGGGGAAGAAGAAGCATTTCATAATTGACGGCGGGCAAAAAGCACTAAAATATTTCCGCTCGAACACATAATGTTGTTCTGTTAATTGCTTACAGCCAACATGTTCTATAAATGGAGCAGATAGTGTGTACAGGTATTGTGGGCCTTGATGATGAAATTAGAAAATGCTTCGCAAGTTTGCTCGGGAAATTTTAAGAAACCCTTCGACACAGATGCACGGAAGAAAAGTGCCAACAAAAGGTAAAAGAAAGCAAAAGTTTCAAGCAGGCCTAGCAAGCAACTGCACTTAATATCATCGAGAGCTTGAGACATTGATAAGCAAGTCATGTAACGGTAGTTAGAGAACAATGGACGAAAAAAACATTGATTTTTGATTGGAAAAGGGTTTGTTTTTTTTTTGCTTTTCTTCTTCTAATATCTTCTCAAACGCTTACATTACGGAGTTTGATGGCGAAAGCTAGAAAACTATCAACTTATGGCGGCCTTAAAACGTAGCATAATCTATGGTAAAGATTTGTGCCACGAACGAAAATCGAACTTCACCATAAGTTATTTGCAAAATTTCATTGCCGAGCTTTTTATCTTCATAATGCCGTTCGGTCATAGTCCATTAGCTCCATGAGCTGAAATGAATTCATTGAATCGATTTCGACAGACAGAGAGATAACATTTTTTTATATTCGGAAAAGACATTTAAGGGGACCTGAGACTTGAAATATTTTTCATTTTTCGGAAATCACAAACAACGCAACGATATTATGACGAACAAGTCCAATGAATTTATGGTTAATTTTTATCTCAAGAGATTTAATACTTTTTCGATAACATTTTTATAAACAATAGCTTAAGCGAAAAAGTGCGTAACGTTTTCCTCAACGTTTTCCGCATCAAAAAGTCGCGTAACTAACAAACCATCCTATAATTCATGTCAAAGGTGATGATAGTCCATAAACAGTTAAATTGAAAAAAAAAACATTATGACAAAAATTTGTTTATTTATCTGATTTACAATTGCTTGCGATAAAGTTCGTAGCGTTGGCAGTGCTGATGCTTTCTCGAAATCAGCAGCACGCGAATGCTTTATTCCTTCACCCTCTGGAAATTTCAAACTTAAAGATGATTGCAAAAAAAAAAGATCAGCAGGACATCGCTGACCAACACAAGGCCGCGTAGGAAGAGGCGATTGCCACTTTGGCACGGAATAAATTACTAGAGAATAATTTAATGGAATGGAATTTCCTTGTGAGAAATGAAATCTGGTCACTTCTCAAGCGATAAAGTGCGCAGACTAAAAGAGGGTCGGACACGGTAATAATATGCGAAAAAGATTATGGCTTAGCATAGATAAGGTTGCAAAATGGGTAGCAAATAGTGGATTGGGACTATGTAAGATAGGGTGATAGGTTGCAAAAGTAACGCTCTACTCCCACCTGGCCAAAGGGCTGCTTGCACTATTTGTTATTGTTTGCTAATGCGAATAAAGAGCGCCAGATACAATTGGACTCACTTTGCCTAAATTGAAAAAACTTGACTGGGAAGTTTCAAACCCTGGACCGTAGAGTCCGATAGTTCCCCTGTTCGAGTACCTTTTGCTATGATGTCTTGTTTAGTGATGTCATAATTGGTTTTACTAGAACGTAAGTTCATGTAAAGTTCATTTCAAATGTTGGAAAAATGTTCATGAAAATATTCATGAAAAACGCCACGAATTTTTTCTTTCATTCCCTTGTATTTTCCAATCAATTAACACATTTATTTTAATAACATAATCTTTACGCCAAATAAGTGCTTAAAACCTTTCATACCTATAAACTATTTTCACAAATTGATCCCTTGAGTCGAATAAACTCATTCATACAATAAGTTATTTAATGATGGATTCGTAAATATTATTATGAATTCATTCATAAATGCAGGCATTTATTTACTATTCCAAAGTCATTATGCAGCATAAAAAAGCTCTTCTTTCTTTCCCTTTTTTTTTTGGGTTTACATTCTGCTGAATATTTGAATGCAATTGCATTGGAAGCATTTGGTTGGTACACAGGTTAGCGCAGTCAGTACATGCATGAAATTTGCGGATAAACTCTGGCCATAGTAAACAGTTTTGTTGCCTAATTTTATATTTATGAGAACAAAACTCGCACTCGGGCAATAATCAATCGATCGAATCATTATAATATTTGGAATTAAGATTTGATTTTGGAAAATTTTCGTTCATGCTGCAACTGCATTACGGTACAATACAAGAAATGAGGTCAACTATTAAACAATCTAAAATACTTCGCCTAACATAATTTTTCAACCGTTCAAAGATGAAAAATTAAATAGCAAAAAGTATACCTTCTTGCCGTAAAGAAGTTTACTTTGCATGGAAACTGTTAAATACGGAGAATCTCGAAGAATAAATATATCTATGTGGTCCGAGCTTATCACAGTATTATTAATTAATATGTGAAACCATTATTTCATAGCAGTTTTTTTTCAAAAGTATTAGAAATCAGTCAAAACATTTCAAAACATCGGGCAGGGCAGACCATAAAAGATCGTGCAACTCTTTGTTTTATTTTCATGATGAATATCAAGATTTACACCTTGTTTTGATTGCTCCTGGCGTGCCTTACGGGAGGGTGAGATCAAAAAGAAAAACAAAAATTGGTTCTATGTGGTCAAAATTTTACAATGCTTGTCTTAAGCAACTTTGATGCCTCTCTTCAGTTAATATGAGCAGCACTTTTACTTTAGCATCCATTCGATTGCTTGTTTTTTCATTTTCATCGCTTATATGAGCCAAAATTCTTTTGAATTCTATACGTTACGGTGTCCCAAATGACAAACAAAACACGAATGTATACGTTTCTGTATGTTGCGTGCGTGCGCGTCCTTTTATCCGATTGCTTCAGTATGAGCTTTAAGTAAACACCAGGTGCGCCTGTTTTATTATTACAATCGATGTCAACATAGTTTCCGTCCACATAACTATCAGCGTCGACTTATTGACCACTTTGTTGATAATCTGCTTGCAATGAATGTAAGTCAACAAACCCCTGCTGCATTCGTCACTTGTTGGCTGTATGTTAATTCCTCGTCTCGTTAGTTGGTAGCGCAAACCAAAGCCACCTCACAGCTCAAACTTCCGATATTGAATTGTGAAGGATTAACTTTCACGGACTTTATATATATATATATATATATATATATATATATATATATATATATATGGCCTAAGATATGTTATTTGATGTAGTGATGGACAAAAGCTGTTTTTTAAGGTATCCTTATGTAATATCCTTGAAAAAATTCAAATAGCATTTGTCCCTTAAAGAGCAAACAATTGATCTGACAATTTCGGGGGAACTGGCATCAAAAAATCAAACGAGAAAATCCACCTAATCCGAAATTTTTAGTAGACAAACGACGTAAAGCTAACAAAGACGATTTTACAATATAACCAATTCAACTAGCAAAAGGCACCTATGATCTACTTTAAGAGATCTCTGTAAAGGTCCTGATATGCTCGATGCCTTCGATAGTTAAATTCAAATTTTTCTTCACACCCTTACAATACTAACAACACTATAATATATCGTAAAGTACGATTGACGATTGATCTACAGCATGAGGGATCGAATCTGACTAGAACCCACTAGATTATATGACACTCGTATGATCTGATTGCCATTTCTTTTCAAGTTTTTAAGGTCAAACAAAAAAAAACCCCAGCCCTCAATGATGCAGAAATTCCGAAAGACTTTTCTTTAGTAGGCTTCATTTTCTATTTGATGGTTTACATGGGAAAGAAGAAGAAGAAGAAGAAGAAGAAGAAGAAGAAGCACGTTACAAGATTATAGTCGGAGAGGAGGGTCAACTGTTATTTTTAATTTATTTTCTTGACAAACTATCAAAAATATTACTTTGTCTTCATCTAAGGCACACTTTTCATGGCAAGAGTTCTATAGGAACGGACTGAAAAAAGTAACTGATAAATAAACTGACATCCCAACGATCTTCCTTAACATTACTTACATATTTCCGGCTCAGGGTACTCTTTATCATATAAAGGCTTACTGCCCATGAGAACTCCTATAGATGGGATGGAGTATAAAACGTATTCCCATACATAGAACAAATGTACGAAAGTTAATCAATTACGTCAGTTACGTCAATTTATTGTCATGCATTACGAGACGAGACGAGCAAATTAGAATCTTTTAACATGTGATGGGTTGCCTTTGGTGGCAATGGCACGGGTTGGGGCTCAAAATATTTGGCCTATCAACTTAGTATTATAGAGCTTTTCTTTTTGAAACGTCATACCATCCATGCTGTTTTTTCAAATCCATATCTTTTCACTATTTAAGACTTCCTTTTTTTTTTCTAAATGCCTTAAATTTTCATATGTAGTCAGTTAAGAGGGATTGAGATAAAATACATTTTCCACCTTTCACTTACTTCACTTAAATAAAAGCATATTCTCTTTACTCTTTAGTTTCCCTTCTATTTTCGAAGTGCTCTTTCTTGACATCCACATTTTGAATATAGACAAAATTTTCATCTCTCAAATTTCGCTGTCATCGTAACTGAAGGAGTTTGTATGATCAGACAATCCGAAGTGCCCGAAATATTGAGTGAAAGTTGATTTGCAAGTTAAACAAAAGCTTATAATAAAATAAGTAAGAAGTAAGAAGTAAGAAGAAGTACGGCGAGGGCCGAGTGTCGCATACCCACTACTGCGCTTTTGGCGTTCTACTCTCCAAGTTCTTTCATTTGATACCCATATCGAGGGTATTATTAAGAAAAAAATTAACCGCGGTGTCGACCATATTCGTTTCAAAATTAACCCATTCTTGGACTGATAATATACTTCCATTTGATGAGTGTGTTAGTGTGTAGCTTACCTTATGATAAATGAGCATTAAACCTCAAAAAAGTGAAAAATATTAAATTTAATTATTCGTAACTTGGTGTGGACGCGACCGATTCACGGACACGACTGGTTCCCTTTTCGGACCTGGAGACTAAAGTGTCTCGTAAAGTTGAAATGTGGAAAGTTTCCGCCTACTAATTTTAATAATTTCCGAGTAACGAGAAAAAATCCAAAAATTTTTGTTAAAAAAAAACTGAGTTGCGTTCAGTTTACGCTTCATTGCGCGCTTTTGCTCAGATCAATTTGGCCCATTTTCAATACCAACCTGCGTGCAGAAACTTTCGATCTTTGTACCAAATTTGAAGACGATATCTTCATTTTCGCGACGAAGGGAGTGCCAACAACATGTACCATACAGGCACACAGACGGACAGACATGGCTAAATCAACTCCGAGTTTCATGCTGATCAAGAATATATATACTTTATAGGGTCTCTGAAACGTCCTTTTCGGTGTTACATATATTTTAAAAAAAACCCCATCTTACAGTGATGGGTATAAAAAAATATCATAGTTATGTGTTTTAGTCTTTTGTCTCTATTTTTAAATTAAAAACACACGCGCTTACTTAGAATTACAGTTTCAATAGTGTTCGTCCTTAGGTCAAAATACGTAAGTGTACCGAATTTAATATAATATCTTGAAAACATAGGAGTTGTGAGTTGAACATAAAAATACCTGAACAGATATCACACCGACTTGCTGAAAATGCTTCTGAATCGATTTGCGTAACTTAATGTACCTTGCACGACGAGTTGTGTAGGGTATAAAAAATAAAATTCATTTCGAGAAATTTGTTTTATTAAATTTCGATCTTGAAAATGTTGCGATCTCCGATCGGCAAAGCGACCTATTTCGATTTGTTTGATAAGTTAAATCCTCCTTTACAGCGACTTATTACAGTAAAAAAAAGAAAATTTTTATTTTCTCAGTCAGTGTGATGGCACTTTACGGAGGCAAGAGATCAGCTTACACTAAAAACTTACCCTACTTCACAGTTCAACTTATGTTTACCTAATCTCAGCGGTGGCGTGATGTTATTCTTCCCAATTCATTGCAGACGCTGTTGATCTTGTTTTTTTTTTGTTTTTTTTTTTTTATGCTTTACTCGGAAATGTGCAAACTTGTTGTTTTTGATATCTAGTCTCCTTTTTTATTTGCCCGCTTTGCTTGGTTTGTTAACTTACTTTGAGTAAAACTTGGAGAAATCTTGAAAAAAAAAAATCTTAATAAGAATTTACATACGCGTGTGTAGTTTATACACATATGGGTGTCATGTACACAGAATGCATTCATTACAAGGGGATTAGTTTTCTTAGTTATAGGATAAAGAAAAAGGGATTTTCTCGTTTTCTTTTTTTATGTACAACGCCCGCACAATCGCCTTTAAGCGAAAAGAAATGCAGAGGAAAAATGTTAATTTCAAGTGAAATCTTTTGATTTAAACTTTGACAAAGTTTAATTAACCTTTCGACGCCCTTGGACGTTCAGTTCTTTTTAACTTTCAACTGTAATTATTATTAGAGCAAAAATTTGCTCATAAATTATTCGCTACTCAATTTTTCAGTGAGAAAAATGCAAATCTTAATGACTTAATTGACTTAATTTATAAACATATTTACAATTTGCAAATAAATAAAAAAGAAGAAGTAGAAGAAGAATTGTTGCAAAACGAAAATAGCTGCCCCCTGAAGCGGTTAATCTAATGCATTAGAACGCCCCTTTTTAGGCTAACTGAATTTTTTTTGAACTGTCAAAGCATTTGAGTTATAACTTTTTATACCGTCCACTACTTTCACTACAGGATATATTAAGTTAGTGCGGACGTATGTAACACGCAGAAGGGCTTAAGATAGATCCATCTCTCATTATACCGATCGATTCTGAATCGTAATCTGAATTGATCTAAATTTTGTCTGTTCGTCTGTCGGTCTATCCGTCTGATGTCTGCCCATGGATATTTTCCCTTCAAGCTACAGGTCGCAATTTTTGAGATATTTTCAATACAATTAAGTATAGCGACGTGTTTTGACCCAAGGATGAACGCTATTGAAAATGGTTTTGGATCGGTCCAGTTTTTCGACCACTCCACATATAGCGCCCTATTCTGAAAACTCTTTATATGGGGGAAAATTGTAATTTTCAAAATTTCTCAGCAAAAGTGGCTACCAGTAGTAGTAGTATTCCGGCATTATAATTGATATGAAAACTTTGGATCGGCTGGGGCAATTTTTCAACGCCCTCTTATATAATAAAAACTGATGTTCATACGACAAAAAGATATAATTTTTAATGCTTCGTAATGAAAATCATATCTTAATAGTAATTTAACATAAAGAAAACATAACTGAATCAAATTTGGACCACCCTACCCTATGTAAGGATTTCACGAAAATTGATTCTCTTTATAGGGCAGAAAAGTCGAAATTTTAATATGTTAGGATGAAAATTAACCCATGATATACTCATTGAGATAAAAAATGATATTAAAAAGTACCTCAATTTTTGTATGTCTTGGGCACAACCATTCTAACGTAATGTAGGACTCCATTTGCAAAGAGGTCTAGTTTTTAATATACAGTCAAATAACAGTGCGTTCCTATAAAAACAGGATACAATTTTTCTGTTCTATGGCAAAAATAAGAATTGTGTTAGACAACGTGGTGTAGGATATTTAATTGTCGGCTTAGACTGACTATAATGTTTTCACTTGTTTTTATATTTATAATAAATTTCCCAAACAATAATAATAATAATAATAATGGTTTTTATTATTAAACCACAAGTTTTTATTTATTTATTTTTATTTTTTTTTTGTTTTTTGATTATGAATTAATAAATAATTTATTGTAAAAGGAAAGCAACATTTAATGTAATTTAAATGACTTATAACAACACTGTCAGTAAATTCAATTGTAATTAAAAGAAATTATTACAGAATTTTCGATAAGTTGGCTTAAATTGTATGGAATGAAGCTCGACGGAATACCAACCTAACTTATACAAATCAAATAGAAGAAGAAAGTATCGACTAAGTGAACCGTAAAGTTTGAAAAATTAACATCACTTTCCATTATTTCCTTCAGGTGAAATCGTGACAAGAGAAAAAAGGAAACGTGTCATCGATTCATTCGTTGCATTCAAAGTGCATTCTTCCTCTTTAACATGATTACTGTAACATAACGTAAGTATAAATGGGAAGAACGCAATTTCACATACGTTTGCCAATCAAGACACCGTTTGTGTTCCTGATGAATTAATAGCAGATAATAAACAGATCATATAACAAGGGCGGGTACACAGATTAATAATATAGCTCTCGATGCATAAAACGACTTTAGTCAGTTACTTCATGACGCAAATTAGTAGGATGTGAACAAATATTCCATTTTTGTGCTGCGTAAAATGTTTAACTTTCGCTTTATAAAAATAAAAAAACTTACCTCGGGTATCGGTTACCCATACAAGTTTCTTTCACTTTTTTCGTTTTTCTCTCGTCTTTCGACGATGTTTGATGTTAGTTGTGATTATCCGAAAGAAGCAAAAATATTATATGCTGAGGTGTCTGATAGGCCATGCCCATTCCGAAAGAGAGGAAGTCATCCATAGCCATGATAATGCCATGATTCCATTTTGACACTTTAGAAATAATGGAACCGTCTAAACGATAAAAATTACCCTACGCCGTGGAAGCGCTGGCCAGAATTGATTGTTTAATCTGTAAGGTCAGGGGCACCAGAAACTTAAACATTCTGAATGCAGGCGTCTGCTTTAAAATCTAAAGCGATTATCTCCCCAATAAATCATCTCATCCAGCGTTGTACTCGACTGAGCAACACACAAAGCTTTTCTGTTTTTCTTCATTAGAACAGTAACTCTGGCACTTTTCGGTTTGATGCAAGTGTTTATTCGAAGGCGCCTGCACAAAAGCGGTGATAGGATACACAGACATGTTTGAAAAAAACGTCGCCTTAGCTAAACGTTGTTCGTCATTTAACCCATATTAAGAGAACACATTTAGTGTTCATGATTATCATAAACTATTTGTAAAGAGGGTGAACGAATATATGCAGCACTCTTTTTTTGCACCGATCGATTCAGAATCGCTTTCTCAATCATTTTTCATTTCGTGTCTGTCCATACACGTAAACTGCAAATCACAGATTTCGAGTTATTTTGATGACATTTTTTATTATCATTATTTTGAAAAAAGTCATCCTATGAAAAGACGTTGCATTTGCATTCGAATATATTTCGAAAAGAAGTGTTTTCGTGAGCTAAATGATAGGGAGAAAACTACAATAGAACGGAATGGGATCATTCTTACAAAAAACCTATTATGTGGCAAATAATTTTCCATATATTCTGATCAAAATTGATGCAAAGTGTCAATTTGACATCCTAATGGACTGTGCCTAGGCTTTTTTTATCGCACATTTCCGAATAGAAGGCTGGTCAAGCAGGCTGGTCAAGTAAAACCTTTATATCGTGCTTCATGAATGGAACATGTGAAGGTTAACAGGATAGGATGTTGGACGAGAAAAATAAATTTTTTTAAACGTTCACATTACTGACGATTACCCTGAGGTCCATCGCATGTAAATAAATTTTATTTAATATTCGATGAAAACTACACGCGCCTTACACATATAACAAAAGGAATTTTTTTGCAAGAAATTTGCATAATTTTATTACACATAACTCACGTACTTCTTCTTCCTAGCGCTATGAACTTAATCGATTTGTTTTGTAAATGACTTTTATACGATTCGTTCGTTTTCAAATCCATCTAATGGATAAAATGCTCTGTAATTCGATCGTTTAGAATCTCAGTCACTTGTCCGCTCATGAATAAACTGAAAAATTCGTATGCATGAATGGTTACAAATTTTGCAATTGCCAAAATAAATAACCATTGTATCGTTTCCCATTTCTAATGCTCTCCGCATCGCACAGCATGCGATTTGCAAAATTTCTATCTTTCGGTATAATTCTATCCAACTGGCCTACATACTAACGCACCATACTACATACCATAAATTAACTATTAGCGTATTGCGAAAAGCAGAAAAAAAAAACAAGTAAAAAAATTATATTCGGTCATGACCGAATCTTTTATACCTATCATCACCAAGTTATCCAAGAAAAGATAAGAAAAGCAAAAAAAGACCCAAATTTTCATGCTCTATAATATGGATTGGACGCGGCTGATTTTATTTATTTTCAAAATAAAAACTTTTGTCCAACAGGTGGGCGTTGTAGGCGCGTCTTTTAAAAAATTTAGATCACTTTCAAAATTTTTTGCAAATTTTTGGACTTCATTTTCCACTAATGGGAGAATGTTTAGCACAAATAGCAGAGACAGTCGGACAGACAAACAGATGGGCGGGCTTAAGTGCATTCCAAATTTAAAACTGGCGAGAAATGTATACACTTTGTGAGGTTTTTGAAGCTTGTTTTTGCGTCTTATAAAGAAATTAAATTTTGATATACCATAATATTGGTTAGGCAGGGTCCACTTTTCCACTTTGATACAGATGCTACCACATCGTCCATAGAATATGCGTTTAAACTTTTGTACATTTATCTGCAATAATTTAATGTGTAATGAACGGAAAAACCAATTTCTTATTCCTTTTGAAAAACGGAGGTGGTAATGTGGGCGTTTTCTTAGACCATTTTCAATACCAACTTGCGCGCAAGAACTTCCAATGTTTTTGCGAAAATTTGAAGTCGATGATGGCATTTTTGCGGCCAGAAGAATGTTTACAACAGGTATTACATAACTGTTGACGGACAAACGGACATGCATAAATCGATTTCAAATTTGATGCTGATCAAGAATATATGATACTTTCTCGAATCTCTGATGCTTACTTCGGGGCGTTGCAAATGTTTTAACAAAATTAATATACCCCTCAGTCGGCAGTGATGTGAATAATAGAACGCATTTGCCATTTCGAAATATCTAGGATTGATTATCACAATAGTATTTGTACTGCGAATAAACGCAAAATATCCAGAAGCATTATAGATAGAAGATCTTTCGCGAATGCCATACGATTATGTTATAAACAAAAGAATTTTAATTTATTTTTAAAACAGTAGAGAGAGCATAAAAAGCGTATACGATTAAATATATTGTACAGTATATATATATATATATATATTTTATATATATATATAAAAATATATAGAGACATTTTCAAAGAGGCGAACGCGTTTCGAAATTCTAAACGCGGAATTTTAATTAAACACTGCTTTCATGCAATTAACATAAATACAATTTTCACTAATGAAATTCTCATTAAAATAAAATAACATTTTCGTCGTCTTTCTATTGTTAAAATTAAGTGATGTAATAATTAAATTAAAATGTTGATGATAAACGAAAATCAAACCCGAATTTATTTACTTACTATTACTTACTTAGATTTATGCTACCATTTGTAACACGTAGCGAGTCGGATTCGATCCCCTATAGAATTTGTATACATTTTTTTATTATTATTTTTATTTTTTTTTTTAAATCTGGACAGTTTAAGCCCCTGTCCATCAACTCTGACAACTCTTCATCTACATCCGCCTGTCTTTCGTACAGTTTAAGAACATGAAAATATCGAAGTTTAATGGAAATAATTTTAGTTGATGTCTACCTACATATCATACATCGAAAATAAGCGAAAACCACCTGCAGTCGAGACCACAATAGACGTAAAGCAATAGTTTACAATCTGTAGGAAATATTAGTAAGGAACGTTCGGGTTCATGGTCGGTCCACCAACATACTTGGGATGAAAAAAGCAACTGATGCCGTTAATACGATTCATAGTAAAATACGTGTAAAAAAAGTCTCTTCGATCGATTACATGACACGTAAAAAATTATAAAAATATTTTACAATTTTTATACTTGTGCCAGAGGTATTGCGTTTATGCGGGCGTACGGAGCACCCCAAAGAACTTGAGAGCATTTTTGAGTAAATCGGAGCACATCATTAACTTTCAAGTCACAATTTTGAAAACATTTAACTAAAATTCAATACTCAAACACTTTTCATCTCGGAAGCTCGGAAGCTTTTGAAGCCACATTGGTTCGGAATCATTCTTGCACCTATTTCCCACACAAAGCCGTATTTTGTAAAAGTTCTTACATCAAAAGTATTAACCGTTATTAGTACTTTCGACATACCAAGTAAAAGAAAGAACGGCTTGCATGGAATGGAATCATTTTTTGAACCCATTGTTATATAAAAGCTCGTATAAAAAATGCAATTCTATATATGGTAAGAAGGTATAGTTTTTTGTATTTTATTATGAAAAAGTCCTTTCCAAGGTAAATTCAATGCAGCCCCTTAAGGTCACGTAAGTCTATCTGTCGGATATCCGCCAATAGAAGGGTTGATATGAAATATAAGCTTTTCTTGGTGCTCTATGATGAAAACAAGCAAAGATGGCAAACTCTTTGGCAGAAAAAAAATACATAAAAAACCCCACTGGTTGATTTGGACATTTGGCCCGTCCAGGGTCTAACGTTTCTTCCAGATAAACGTTTTTATGCAAAGAAAGTTCAAACATGGAAACAAGATATCACTTATGACATTTCATGATACAGATAGGCGAGGGATAATTTTAGACGAAATGCTGTAGGTCTGCTGTGATGGTTGTCCTAATCCGACTACAATGTTTTCACTTATTTTTCATTACTTTTCGATACGAAATATCTCGACGTACGCTAATTGCTTAAAAAACAAAAACTGCATTAGACGAAATGCTGTAGGGTATGTGATGGTCGTCCTAATTCGACTACAACGTTTTCACTTGTTTTTCATTACTTTTCGTAACGAAATATCTCGACGTACGCTAATTGCTTAAAAAACAAAAACTGCATTAGACGAAATGCTGTAGGGTATGTGATGGTCGTCCTAATCCGGCTGCAACGTTTTCACTTATTTTTCATTACTTGTCGATACGAAATATCTCAACGTACGCTAATTGCTTAAAAAACTGCATTAGGCGAAATAATGTAAGGTGCATAGTGTAACTAAAAACACTGATTACAGGAATTGCTTGTAACTGCGTAACGAATGTAAATAAGCGATTAAGTTCGTGCTCAAGCTAAGAACACAAAAAAAAAAAAAGAAGCAAAACTCTGATATCTGTCTTGAAGTGCTACAAGCGAAATGATAAAATTATTATACTTTCATTCTTCTGTAATGGACATAAAATAAAATAGTTAATGTGTCAGTTGTTTGTCTGTCATTTGAAAAATTTGCAGAAAGAAAGGGAAAAGTTCGATTGAATTCTTTGTAAAATTCATCATTATTTACCAATTTTTACTCAAATAAGACAAAAAGATTTATTAAGCATAACCTTAAAGAGAAATTTTTTTACGCGTGAAACATTTTCCACTATATCAATAACGTCATTGCGTACGCATAGAAAATGTCAAAGAAAATTTTAGGTACACGAAAAAATGTAAATATCACTGAACTGTCAAAGCAGAACCAAAAACTGTCATACCCAGGTGCACTATCCATACATATATATATATATATATACACTATATAAAGGATGGAAAAACAAAGAAAAAAAAAAGAAAAAACGTGCCAAGATTCCAAGTAACTAGCGTACGCTTAGATGTTTTATTTGAAATGTAAATGAAAAACGCGTTAAAACGTTATAGTCAGGCCAGGACGAGCTTTAAGCACTGTACACCACTTCACACACTCCCATGCAAAAGTTTATTTTCTCTGAGAGCTCTTTTACAGAAGCAGGTCGAAAAAGTGAACCAATGCGAGTTAAATTTCAAATATTCAAATATTGTCATCATAAAAAATTAAGAATTCGACTTTTTTGTCACATAAATACTTACTTTTGACTGGAAGCCTTGTATAGGAATGGGTCTGAATGAAAATTCAGTCCAGTTACCAAAGTAAACTTATTTGATTAGCCAGTATTTTCAAACGATTTTTTACCTTACATATGATATATCAGATCTTGCGACTGCACAGAGATGTATTTTCCATGGGAAGCCTAATATGGGCGAAGGTCTGAGCAATAAATAAACGTGATGCAAATTTAACATAACAAATTTCTATATCATCTTATCGATCTGGCTCAACTTTCATCATACAATGAAAAAAAAAAAAAATCAGGACTTGTTGGCATGTGCGGCCTTAGGAAGTTCAGAAAATGGTCCCATCTAATCTAAAATTCTCGACATTTATTTTGTATGCCAAACCCTTTGGTTTTTCTTAAGAATCAGAATATCGAATACAAAATAGAGGATATGGCGAGTGATCGTAAAAATGTTTCGATCCTCATTCATTATCAATAGCGTTCGTCCTTACACTGAAACATGTTAGCAAAAAATGTCTAACTTTAGACTAAACACAAAATACACGAGCAAACGTCGCGTTGGCAGACGGACAAACAGATAGAAAATGATTTTAAATCGATTAAAACAAGAAAAGCTGACTCTTTTCTATACCCTTACCCTACTAAAAGTAGGGTAAGTTATAATAAAAGTGGGAAGAAAGGATCAGTTTTTTTATATCGGCCTCTGTGGGGAATAGTAGAAGTATATTAGTTTTACTATCGCCTCACGCAGGAACTGATGTGCGTTTCTTTTTCTGGAGAAGGATTTCCAGATAATTAGGCCGGTAATTAATTTTCCTTGCAATTGCCAACTTATGGGGCCAATGATCGTCACAGCTCACGCCTAACTTGTAAACGTAGTTAAAGCGCCCACACTACTCTTTAGTTAAATATCACATTTTAACAACTCGGAGTGGACAAAAAAATCAAACGAGGTTTTCGATCTGCTTATGGTTTAGATATCCGCCAAATAACACTTTAAAGCTCTTCAAGAATTTTCACAGTGAACTTAGAAAATAAAATTTTATTTAAAAAAAAACGGATAAATTCCTTTAAAATCAAATTTGTTTATATCGTTTATAGCGTAGCGCGATAAATTTTACTGTAGTGTTGACACAACATGTCAATACCTTATAGTGATGCACTAAATGTTTATTTAAAATTCACTATGCAAAGTAAAGTAAATGCATTGTGCAGGGTGTTCCAAATTGCACTAAAGATTTTTGAATAACTCCTCGGCAATTGAATTGTTTCTCGGTCAGCATGGCATGTGACAAAGTCTTCTTGCAATTACATGCCGATCACAATTTAGGCAAAGAGAATTTGATCACCATATCGTCATAGCGAACACTCACAAAATTGTCCCATAATGCCACAAGCCAGCAACAAATCATGCTCACGTTCGTCTCACGACAATCAGTTCGACAATAATTTTATCTCTTTCACCATCAAGTCATCAAGATGGAAATTAAGCGCATCAACCATACGATGAACGGTGAGGTGTCACATTTTGTTTTCCGCTAAAAATAGTTCCAAATCTTACGCGAGATTTGGGACACCCTGTCGTAGAATATTTATTTTGAACTGGCGATACGACATGAAGCGAATATGTTTGTTTGCATTACAAATGTTGCACCAATCGAGCACATGTTCGACTCGAATGCAATATTCGTGAATAAAACGTCAACATGCGCGTTACTTTTATAAAAGCAAAGTTAATATGAAGAGCACACAGTAAGCGAATCATCAATAAAATATGTTAGTTGAATTTGAAAGTCTGCAATCTCAAGCCATTGCACACAGTGAATAACTCAATTTTCGTTACTTTCAGTTTCCATTGAAAAGACAATTCTCATGTCTCAAGCCCAGCAAGAACCGGAAAAACTTTGTTTACTCACTATCGAGTTAAACTTATAAAGCATTTCTGCTACTATTACGGCAACATTGTAATTGAATTAGGAGTTCAGCCTTTCAAGTGTATTTCAATATCTACATATATGGCTATGTATATATACCTAAATTGTATTCGTCTATTGGCGAATCTTTTATACCCATCATTCTTTGCTTTCAAAAAAAAAAAAAAAAAAAAAAAAAATCAAACATATGTCACATAATAGGGAAGAGGAGAGACTGATTTTTTGCACAGGTACTATAGGACCACTCATAGAATATACATTAAAATTTTAGCTTATGACTAAAAAACGATATTTCAAGTTTTTTTTAACTTTTTAAAAAACAGAAGGGCCCCCAGGCGTCCTTTCACTGATTTGATTCATTTTCAATAACGAGCTGCCTGCAAGAACTTCCAATATTTTCGCCATGTGCTCATGTAGGAAATTTTACAACATAGATCATTAAATTGATGCAAATTAATTGACGGATGGACAGATCTGTTTAGATTTTCTTTAAATTTTAACACTAATCAGGAATATACACACACATATACATATCTTTTATAATGTGTACGAAACTAATTCGTGGCGCGTGTTGGCAAAAATACGACCCAAAATACGATCAAATATTCCTCCATGCTTCGATGGCGATTATAAAATCGAACAAATTTATATATATCCCGAGTTTTTGTATACGAAAATACAAATCGTAAAGTACATAAAGGATTCAGATCAGAGACTCATCAGAGACTTTCCATCAATTTGCGACATCAAAATATTATTACTCAGCCATTTTTGCCGAAGGCTTTAAAAATTGTCATTTCTTTTCTATAACTACTCTTCAAAATAAAGGGGAAGAATAATCGAATCGAATAAGTGATTCGATCCAATCCATTTTCAATAGCATTCATGCAGGTACTAAATTTCATTCAAATATCTCAAAAATTAGGTGTAAATTGATGGCATATCAGACAGACAGCCAGACAGACATGCAAGCTTAGACTGATCTTAAGTCATTCTGAGTGCAAAAAGTGATTCCATTTCAAGTCCTTCTGTGCGTTGCACAAACATTCGCACAAACTTATATTACCTTTACGGTGACAAACGGTGTGTCCATAGTATAAAAAATAAAAATCAACCTCGAGGTCCGTACAATGGAAAGTAATATATATATATATATATAGAAAATGTTATATATATATATATATATGTAGAAAATGTTAAATACCATTCATCAGTAGTTTATTGCATATATTTTATAAAAATATTTGCATTTGCTTATAAACAATTTATTAAAATTGATATTTCCGATATTGACTGTAATCGATTTAATATAAAAATGTTTTATAAATAAATTTCTCTGGAAATGGAACATTGACATTTTTAAATACGTTTACGAGTTTCGTTATTTACCATTTAAAAAAAAAAAATATATATATATATATATATATATAAATGTATAAGTGCGTGAAAAAAAAGAAAAAAAGAAAAAAAGAAAAAGATACAATGACAAGAACAACAACAACAACGGATTGACAAATAAGTGCCGTCGTATAGGTCGTATAGGTGAGGAAATATATTTTACTTCCATAGCTAGCAGAGGTCTGCTTGACAATCTATCAAATTCAATCTTTTCATATTTCATTTCATTTCATTTACCTATCGCACAAAATGCAAGCATGTGCTTGCACGCACACCAACTAAAAAGAACAAAATTATGAAAATATAATATTTTTTTACATCATTATTTACTGTCGATAGCAATTCTATGGTAACTTATTTGTAGATATTTCATTATGCACATGTATGCAATTGCGACTTCACGAGTTTCGTATTTGCTTTTATACCCTACACCATATAATAAATTATTGCTGACGTATACAATGCCCAGCACCCGCCGATCGATTCAGAATCATTTTCTGACTTGTGCTTCTAAACTTTTCTGCCGGTCTATCCGTCCATCCGTCCGTCTGATCTCTGTCCATCTAATATTTATGTTCAAGCTATAGATCGTCATTTTTGAGATATTTTTTTGATGAAATTTTGTGCACTGACCTGTTTTGACCTAAGGACGAACACTATTGAAAACATTTTGGATCGGTTCACTTTACAACGTTTTAGTCTAAAAAGTCGTTATATGGAAAAAAAAATTGCAATTTTCAAAATTTTTCGACAAACCTCGCTAAGTAATAGGACTGGGATAACTCTTTGAACATGCGCTCAGAAGACCGTTCCTACGAAAACTGAACTATCATGTAATGAGGTAAGAATGTATGTATAATTTTTAATATTTCATGATCAAAATTAGTTCATAATAATAAATTGAGCAAAAAGTCGTCCGAATGTGGGCTAAATAGATCTATTTTTTTGCATACCACCGCACATAAAGATTCTCGCAAAATGTAATCCTTTATATCGCATATAAAGGCCGAATTATTAATACTTTATAATTGGGAAATTGCTCATACTAGGAATTAAAATTTAAAATTAAAATTAAGTAAAGCAAATTTGAACCATTAGGACGTCACACTCAATAAGATTTCTCACTAAACCACTAAATTCTTCAGGGAAAGTTTTAATTTATAATATTTTGCAATACAAACAGATCCATAATAGCAATTTAAGAAAAAAATTCACGGGTAGGAAATTTGGATCACATAGGTCTATTTCTAAGGCCCCAACATATATGGGTATTATCGTGAAAAGCAAGCATTTATATGGAGACAGATAACTGGAAAATAATAGAATTTTTGGGAAGTAAATCAAGTGATGTTTTAGACATCCTTCTCTATGATCTTCCTTCAAACTGAGTGAATAACTGCGCTATGCGAAATGGTGGTGTAGTTCGGTCGACCTTGCCCGACTGTAATGTTCTTACTGATCTATTCACTAAACTGTATGTATTTTAAATTTGTGCGGATGTATCTAAGATGATGAAGAAATCGAGATCGACACATATTTTCTATTCTCGATACAGATCGATCCAGAAATCATTTTCTAACTGCCTGTAAGCCTGTCCGTATGTATGTGTGTAATGTATATCTGAGTATTCTTGTGCGTAACCTTTGATTTTACTTTGATTAAATTTTATGCACTGACTGATGTTTTGGCCCAAGGAGAAGGACTATTGAAAAAAGATTTGGATCGAACCATTTTTAAAGACACTCATCATACAAGTCTTTATTCGGAAAAAGAAAAAAAAAAGCCGTTATACGAAATAAATTCACAATTTTTAATATTACTCGTAGAAATCAGTAAAAAGTAGCATTTAAGGGCACTAAGTGAATATTGAATATTGGGCCAGGAAATGATCAATCTTTGGAACACTCTCTCATATTAATGTTCTTCAGAGTTTAATTTTTTTTTCATTTTACGATGAAAATCGGGACAAAATAATGTTTTTGGCATATAAATGCTAGAATGCTAAGCTTGTTGTACCATAGATTTGGTGTACTTTCCCCTATCACATAAGGTATCTCTCATGAAAAGTAAGCTTTACACGTGAGCACGTGAAGAGTGATGAGGTCTTTGATAATAAATGAAATTTTTACTACAATATTAGTACTCTTCGCTCCTTCACTACCCTCTCCTATAGCAACAAAATTTTGATTTATTGTCATTTTATGATAAAATTGGTGAAGACTTGTGTTCAAATCGCGAGGACAAGAAATTTCGGACTAAATTCAGCCATTCCATATTTATGTTGATTCTTAGGGGATTTTTAACAGGCCCAAGGATATGAATAATACGATATGTCTACGTGGACTTGTTGAACGCTTGATAATATCCTCATCGATTTTCGCCTTCTTCAAGGCATTTCAAATGCATGGAATGGTTCTTTTCCTTTGAGCGTTTTTTTTTTTTTTTTTTAGGATATAATTTATAGACTGTATTCTCGCAGCAGATATGCGTACACATTGCATGATATTTAGTAACAATAGCGTTCTATGTTTTATACGGTATGCGTATAGTTGATAGTCATCATTATTTTGCTAATTTTCCGTTACTTCATCGGAAAATATATTTTGGCAAAAACGCAAAGAGAACAATGCATGTGAATAATAAGTCGATCAATAATTATCAGGACTAAGTAAGACAAACTATCCTCTTTTTTTGTTGAAAACTTCATTTTTATGTATCAAGCGAAGTTAGCCGGAATACGATACAATCGCTTTAAAAATTCTCTAACTCTCTGTTAATATCCTCCAAATAGGTTTTATTCCCCCGATTGATCTCATTATTTGATCGAAAGCTGTTTCCTTAAAGCAAACTTTTGTATGGAGGTGAATGGAGCGGCAATTCGAAGATTAATTCTTGCAAATTTTATTGTTGCCGCGTTAGTGTTCTTGTTACACTATGAGTAAGTTTGATACCCATAGGGAAAACAGTTTTCTCATGCCCAAATTTTTAGGAAAAATAATGAATACACTGCTTGCTGCTTCACTTTCCGCATCCTCAGAATCTTCAGTGTCCGTGCGATAACGCTTAAGATTAGTAAACCATCGGTTCATTCTGTTCTGTTTGGATAGAGAAGAGATTTCATAATATTTTTCCAAATGACGGTAACTTTGAACGGTACATGACATTAAGCCCGTTGTAGCTCGTGAAACTTTGACAAGCGTCGTTTTCGAAGTCCACACTTTTCGAATATCATATGAAATTTCTGACAAAGATAACTAGATCTAGATGTTAGTCCACGAAATGATCGGACCAACGTTTTACAGCGACCCCGTTTGCAATAAGCAATCTAAGGCTTACGCTTAACCAAGTTTTTGGCTTTAAAAAGCACTTTGAAAGTAAGCATCATACTAATGCAAGCGCTATACTGTCTTAAGTAGAGCAAGCTTCACCAAATTATTTAATTAGTGATATGTGGAATGATGAATGAAAGAAACTTTAATTGTGAAAGCAAGTAAGTAGGTTCAGGACCTGCCTATTGTTAATTTTATCAAAAACTTAGTTTTCTTTTTTTTTGGCTTAGATGACACCTTACACAGTCAAGAATGATAGGGACAGACCATTGCGGCCGTCTCAAAATGCGAAATTATCAAAATCGTTTATTTTTCGAACATAATTGAATGACGGTATAGGAGCTTTGAAAACGTTAAATGCTTTTTCGCGCACACACACATTTTTAGACTAAGATTAACCGTTTGAGTTCCAGACAGTTTCTGGGTTTTATGTCGAGAAAACCCAGACAGTTTTGACATGAAATCTGAACAGCGCGATCGCGTTGCTTGGGATTCTTCGACAGTTTTATTTCAAAACTGTCTGGGTTTTCTCGACATGAAATCTGAACAGCGCGATCGCGCTGCTTGGTATTTAAACGGTTAAGAGGATGCCTTTTTTGGACGAAAGTTCAACTTTCCATTTAAGCATTCAATCAACATTTTCAAAAAAATCGACACTTACTCTTGTTCTTCTTCTGGGCACGTAGATTAAATGGTTTTTTTTCTCTTCTTTCCGCATCACAGCAGTCGTATAAGCCGCACAGTTTCTGTAGTTCAAGATGTCTCACGAGACAGACATTTTTTTTTTTACTATTTTTCCGAAATAATTTCCTTTCTTTTTTTTTTTTGTCGGCTACTTTCGCAGTACGCTTAATAAACTTCTCAATTATTAGTCTTCCATGACCTTGATTTTGGGTCCGAAATAATTGTCGAAAAAATCTCTTTTTTTTTTTTTTTGTAAAGCAATTACAGCTACCTTACCTTACCACTTAATCGAGTGATATATCCAATATCGGATGGTATATAGAATATACTCTAGTAGTTCATGAGATCATTGAATGAAAAAATTAATTAAATTCCGATTTTCGAGTTAAGTAATAATTTGAGATAATTTCAAGGGGGGTCAAAGTGGCACTTATCTCTGTTATGAATTCAAATAATTCGATTTCAATGAAAATAAATTTAATGAAATGAAGAGGCAAAGCCAACATTGACTCAGAATGCGAAAATGAAATGAAAAGAAAATCGTGTGCTTTGAATTAACTCTTCGCTTAAGTGCTAACAGTGTTATAATATTATTATTATTATTATTATTATTATAATGAATTTATATAAAACTAATTTTATTACTAATGAGTTTGAATCAAAACTCTCTAGAAAGGCCAATACTTTAAGCGCATTCAAGCGTGCAAATTGTTTTTCAGTCATACTCGCCGATACGTGTCTATTTTAAATTTAATAAAAATAATTTTTATCTTTGTTTATATAAGAAATGTTTGCACTGCATGCAGTCGCTAAAAACACCACGTTCTCTCTCTCTCTCTCTCTTTTTTTTTTGTTTTGTTTTGTTTTGTTGTTGTTGAACTAATAAAATTTGAATTTCATAAAATAAATGTGCCGAGGCGCTTACTAGCTTATGCTTAGAGATCAAAATCTCCAAAATAAAATTTCACAATTTTTAAAAACTAGAATAAACATAAACATACACATGTATACACATGTATACATATATATATATACATATGTATATATATATAAATATTATTTCGATCTTCCTTTCTAAGCAATGTTATCGTTTTGTTTAAATTTAAAAAGCATTGCAATTAGCACAAGAGACTATGTGCCGGCATTGAGGGAGGGGGGCGGGGGACATGTGAAAATACGATTCTTTTAACTTGTTTCTGAATATTGGAAATTTTGATCGTATCGGCAGATGCGTTAATTTCCAGTTATATTCTGAATAAATAGAATCTTCTCGAGGAGTGCTCTGGCCCATCTCTATGGCATCATAGAAATTGAGCCTTAGGCAAACAATTAATCCTTTAAGGCTATACAAGTAGCATTTTGGAGCGTGTTAAAAATACAAGTCCTGCGCGGACAGTCGATACCTTATCGACTCGAATAAATGGTATTCAGAAGGACGAAAATCTGTTGACCAATTTTGACGGTACCGTTACGTTGACAGATTTTACCATATATGGCTGAGCATTTTTGCACAGAAAAATCACTTTATCAGCAATTTACATATGCTCGTCTTCTTCTAGTACCGGTCAACCCAATTGCATTGATTCCGTATCTTCCAAAGAAATTTTGTAGTACTTTACACCCTTGAAATCCCTTCAAGTATGAAGTATGAACTGGAAGCTATAGTTTTACTCGTTCTCGCCATTGATTTTAATCTCTTGGCGAAGTTCACATATGATTTTTCATAGGCCGAGTTGTCAAGTCGCCACCACCATGTATCGTCTTAAGAACAGAAGCATCGTTCAAACAAACAATAAGTCATCTATTGGAGGAACGTGTGGTAATCGGAAAGAGTGATGGCGGAATGCTGATAACAGCGAGCAGGACAGCAAGACATTCAAGACATTAGAAACGCAAACACTTCTTGAATGGGCTTTTGCTATACGGGTATGAATTTCTTCATACTGGGATGTCTCGATATCGATATCGACTTTTATCGCGTTTATCGCGTCCATGTTTTGTTGCAATTACATTAACGATTACAGGTAGCACTGCTTACCAATGTTTTCATTCATTCAGTTGAAACAAGCTGTAAAGCTTGGACCAATGGGGCCTTTAGGTACATTCAGCTTTATCGTTGCTATTAATGGTTCGCCTATCCATCACTCGTAAAGCATTAGCAACATTGGGCTGCCAGTTAACCAGGAATGCTAAAATTTACCGCGAACACCCTTTTTTTTTGTTTTTGGTACAGAACTACGCCTATTCAAAGCTTCAAGAAATTATGCTCTGTATGCTCTGTATGTATATTTGCATATATATATATATATAGCTTAGGCTACTAGTACTTCCAAATGAAGAAGTCATCAATTTTATGCAGCAACTCACAGTACTATTGGCTTTCTGTGTTAGAAGACGGAGCGAACTACTTTGTACTCTCAGTACTACTTTGGAGTAGATCGTCTATATATATTATTATCAGTAAAGCGATCGTTTGGCAAATTAATTATGTAAATAAATCTAAATGAACGGTATACGAGATAATAATCACAATTTTATTTCCTAATCGATGTGATGGATATTGAGAGGTTTGCAAATGACTTCAATAATAATTGTTTAAATAGTCTGTCTATTCATGCATTGAAATCACCTAACAAGAGAAATTATGTCATTAACATTTTATAAAAGTAAACATAAATCGCTTAACAATTGTTGTTGTTCTGTAAGTCCTTTTATCACCTCAAGAACAAGATTAACGTTATGACGATATTATGATATAATTTGCATATGCACATATATACGCATTACAACAAAATCATAACAAACAATCACATCTGTAAATGGAATTTACGTATGTACATATATACGTATACGCACTTATACATGGATTATGTGTTATCAACAAAAATAGTAAATGAGATTTTTTCATTTAGCTCAAGTCTGCTGTTGGCAGGATTTCATACTGATTATACAATTAGAAATGTTACAAAACTAAGAGTCCCTATGCGCAAGCAAGCAAACAAACATGCCCCTGCACTTACTTACACACCCACTCAGAGATTTATCAACAACACAATAAAGTACAGAATAACGACGAAAGTGCAGGCAACGAGCGTAGTAGTGGTGGTGAACGAGAGAGAGAGAGAGAGAGAGAGAGAGAGAGAGAGAGATAGATGGAGAACAAAGTTCAAAAACACTATTAAGACAAATAACGGATATGAAAACGGCAACAAATGCATGGTAAGCATAACATGAGGTCATCATTTCTACAACGATCTACATGTAGTTGTACAAGAAAATTTATGTTTGTTTCATTTTAAGATAATACATGTTCAGCATATGCAAGTTTAGCATATACCAAAAGCAAAAAAACAAAAAAAAAACAAAAAAAACAAACAGCTCTTAATATAAAGTTTCAAGTATTAGCTTAAGTGACAGCTACTCTGAGTGTTATGACATCTCCTATGCAAAGATGATGTTATAGTAATTTCATCATATCGGAAATACGCTTCAGAGATTTGAAAAAGTGTCCAAATTTTAATTAGCAAGAGATCTAATCGAAGTCTAAATTTAACCAGCTACCACTCATCGAAACAGTCAGTCAATATGTACAATACATGTATATCAATATGTATATACATATGAGTGTGTTTTAGAAAATTTTCAAATACAAAACGATGTCCTTACTGCAATCATCATCAAAAAAGAAAAAAAAAAAAAAAAAGGGAAAACTTTAAAAAAAATTTGTCATCTTTACAGTGTAGACTTCATCAGCTGTCTTCATGATCTCATCTCATTGACTTTTAATGTAAAATCAAGGCATGGAAATCAATCGCATTCCAGTCGCAATCACTCAGTCGTCGTACTTCACCACATTTGCAGTGTTTATGTACTTACTTAAGAAACAAAATATCCAAAGCACGTCCCAAACTAAATATAATCTTACTTATGCTTATACTATTTTTCGTATTTCATTACAGAATTTATAGAGGTTTAGATGAAAAGTTTCCGACTTAAGAGAAAAAAAAAAATAAAAATATATTTTCTTCAAAAATTTTTAATTTTATTCCTCAAACAGCTGACGTAATTGATTGAAAATTGTTATCACCCTTAAAAGGGGTGTATAATGATGAATTAGGTGGAATCTTTGGAAAGGAAATTTTTTTTTTTTTTTTTTTTTTTTCTTAATTAATCCCACGAATTATTGATTTTGCGATCTGTATAAACCGATTTGCCATTATCTGAAATTCTGTTTCTCCAAAATGGCTTTGCTTTGTAGTTAGCGCGCTATGAGTACAACTATCAATCGATCGATGCCTTAATCCGATCCGGCCTACTCCAAAACTCGGACATAACATCAGCATTACCCAATGAAACGTTTCAAAAATTTTCATATATAAAATGATGCGAATATAAGCATAGCTAGGTAAGCGGCAGATGCTAGGAATTCGGCGCTCTCTTCACAAGGTAAACAAAACTTTTGAGCTTGATTTTCTTCTTTCTTTTTGATACGCAGATAAAGATTGTGCAAAAAAAATGTTAGCTGGTATTAGACTTCTAGCCATTGCCGTCATGTGTAGAATTAAGCCGTTAAGCCGATCGAGAGGAATGCATTAAACATCGTCTGTGAGCATTTGTCGATTTATTACTTCGCCTTGTGAGATTGTATTTTCTGGAAGCTTTGCGCAAGAATATAAATCGTTCCACTAAAGCGGCAAGCGCGGAGCATTCTGCTATACTTGTTTAATCCGAAGGAATTGACAAGAATGACGGAAAGTGGACAGGGTAGGATGTTTGAAATGCAAAAAAAAAAAAAAAAAAAAAAAAAAAAACAAATCAGTAACCGAGGGAGAGAAGCCATTAAGGCAATTGAGAGTCTAAGGCCAAGCATTCATGGTCTGCCTATTCGGGGATTCGGCTGCAATTGCTCGAACCAAACGAAACCATACCTAAGAAACGCTAGATACGAGTCATAGATCTGACTAAGGTGAAAAAACGTGCGCAATATGACGAAGGTCATCATTCCGTTGTTCTTGATTGTTCCACTCTTCACACTGCACTCACCGAACACTGCTTGTGATGACGAAAATTCGCTATCAACGATGCCTTAGTGTTTGCCTGAGCAATTCTTTGACATTTATGGTAAAGTCTGTCTACGAAAAGTGTATTCTTTCGGAGACAGGATTTAAAAACCGGTTGTTACTCTCTGCGTGCAATAAGTATTTTATCAGAAAGATAATAAATGTAACGCCATTACCTGGTGAACTGGTGAAAACGCGCAGGGATCATTTATATGCCTAATAAATATTTTTATTACCAAATTCCGAACAGCTTTTCACTTTAATCGGAATCTTCGATCATCATTTTTGCGATTTTGATATGCGACACACGAGAGTAGAAACAAACTTACAGTAGACTGCTTGATTAAATGAATTGAAAACTTCAAGTGTCTGATGCATACTTTTCGGTGTTATTAGCAAAATACTAATATTAGTACCTACTACTGTGTACGAAAACTCATGCAGTTAATATATATTCTGATAAGAATTTTATTTGTCTAATATAGGCTCACGTTAAAGTGAAATGCTGAATGCATGACATTGCAAGGAGACGAAGTGTTTCGAATGAAAATTCTTTCAATATCTTAGCCAAGGCATTTTTGTTATTAAAGTTGAGTGTGTGAATATATATAAAATTACATACATTACATACATAACAAGCGAATAACTTCAACACCTTCATCTATTTACATATGAATGAAGGCGTCCGTCCATATGTTAAAACAATATGAAGGATATACTGGGTTATGTTATATACTTGTAATGTCCGTCACGTATCATTCAAGAGATGTCTAAATAACGAACAACACTCCAGGAAAGAAAGAAAAAAAAAAAAATAAAGAGAAATGCAAACGATTATCGAATAAATTAGAAAAACGTTGTGACAACATCTGAAAAAAGGATATAAAGGGAAAGACAAATAAATCCCCAGATATAAGAACCACAGATAAGAGAAAAATGATTGCACATGTAAAATCATACATTCACCCATACATACAGACACAAGCGCACGCTTGCACTTGTAGTTTTTTTATATCAACATATAACAATTCGACGACAGAGAAACAACGATAAGCAAAATCAACAGCTCTAACAACTCAAACGGTATAAGAGTTATTGTGAAAGCTCCTCTACATCTATAAGATAGATATACGGCGCTCCTTTGATTCAGTTACAGTACAAAGCGTAACTTGAAGAAATTGACAATAAGAATGTGTGCGTGTGTGTGTGTGTGTGTGTGTGCGTGTGTAATAAGATATACGTAAAGCATTTGCATTGATATTTAAATTAAGCTCTTTACGAAGGAAAAGAGGGATGAAAAGTGTAAAGAAATGTAAAAACTGCGGTGACAGAAAATAATGATATCAGCATAACAATTGTTAGCGATTCAAATGTGTTAACATAACACCAAAGCTATCACTAAGGCATTATTGTGACGAACTCCCCTTAAGATAAGATCACGACATTATGTAAAGTAATGCACAATTTCTACGAGCTTGCAAGTGTGAATATATTTGTGCGCGTTATATGCAAAATTTTATAGGACCCCTACACAAACATCCCAGCCATTCCAGACTTCTTCTTCTTCGATGATATTCAATAAAGTAGTTACTCAACGAATACAATAAACAAGATAAAGTTTTTACGCATTCACGTATATATATATATTTGCGTACATAATTTATTGATGTTTTGTAATCTCAACGTCTTTTAATGACAATTGAAGAGCGTGAGGTACGCATTGGTTTTATACAAACCTTCCTATATATAAAATACGAGTATACAAGTTTTAGTGAATGACCCCATCAATGTTTCAAAAGTTAAGTGAAAAGAGATCAGACATCAACATTTTCCAAGTTCAAAAAGAGTTCTAGTTGGACATGACCGACATTTAAATAGCTTACAGCACTTCGTATAAAATGACTTTTTTTTTTTTTTTTAAATAAGTCTCATGCGAGGAAGGGCCTAAAGGGTGGAATCGTTCATGATTCAAATTTACTCTAACTTTTACATCAGATCCTTTTTCCCCATACAAAGACATATGTTTTTCACAAATTTTATATGGGAAGACTTCGAAGAAAAAGGAGACTGTACCCCCAAGCCAGCAGCCCAAATTTATATGTGGAAACACCGTTATTGAAAAGCTACGGCTTATTTTTACTGAGAATCATCCCTATAGGGGACGAAGTTCAACGGGTCGATTATTATATTGAATCAATTTTTATTATAAAATACTAGAACTCGCAACTTGTTCCAAAACAAAGCAAGGTTTACTTGGAAGAGAGTTCAAAGAATCGTTGGAGACTATTCAAATATACCGCATTCACTATGTTGGTCAAAGTAGGTACTATTTACCGATTTGCGTCGAGAAATATTCATTTATATGACTTTTTCAAAACAATCCGCTATAGGGGGAAGTGGTCGAAAAAACGCTTCAATCCAATACAATGGAGTTCGTTCTTGAGGGGCGTGTGAAAATTGAACACCGTAATGCATGGACAGATGGATGAGGACTTAAATGGGCTTAAATCGATTTAGAAACTTATTCCAAATTGGTTGATATTAACTGAAAAGTGGATTTGTCTCAAAACTTCCCCGATGTTGCACACAGCCTCGCAAACTGAACTTATCCTTATCGTCAGTAGAGTAGAGTATAAACAAGACTAAAGATTATAATTGTCCAAGCCCGCCCATTAAGTACTCGACACCACTTTAACGAACATCATTCTTTTGAATGTCTTTGCCATCATCATAACAACAACAAGGAGCAACTGTCTGTCAACAAGGAAATCTTGTTGCGATGAAAGGACTAATTTTTCACAAGTATGCTTGACTGCGGAGGCGGGGTAGTGTAAAATACAGGCGTATCTTAGATTATAAAAAATTAACAACTAGATCCAACGCCTTATTACCCTACAAACGCTTATTTCTTGTAAGAGAAATTGAATTTATGCCGTTTGAAATTTTCGCATCCAATTAGAATTTTTCCGAGCTTTTAAAATTTGATATTTTTTTTATTACAACGCCAGAAAAAGCAGCCCAGGATCATACGTTTATTTTACTTGTTTAGAGTCATGTCATGTCATCTAACCGTGAAAATTGTTTTCTTGAGAGGATGACCAGTAGCGTAGGTAGAGTTTAGAAAGACTTAATGAACTTACGAACATGGCGTAATCATAAATAATTTATAATTTTTTACTAAATTTTGACAAAAGAAAAAATTAATTTCTCAATCCGACGCCACTAAGTAAATCTCTTCAAGTCCACTTTTGTCAATAGCACGCATAAGTCATAAGGTGCCAGTAAATGCCAATTATGAGATGTCGACTGTAATAATGAGAAGGACTAGAATTTTTTCGGTCTATTACTGCAGAACCGAAAACTAATTAAAATCCTTTAAAATCCTAACTTTTTGACTTGAACTGCAAACGAAATGAAAAATATAATAAATAAATATAGAGGGAGCGAGTGAGAAAGAGAGAGATAGAGATATGGAGTTGAATAAAGCATTTGTATTAAATCGAAAGACAACAAATTCGATTTGTTGACATGATGTCAGAATTCACATGAGCTCCCTAACCTAACCCATATGCGAAATCCGTGGCAAGTTGGTGCTGCATATCAAATACTTGACTATCAAAAAGTGATTATGACTACTACTACTACTACTACTACTACTGTTACTAGTACTCCTGCTGCCACTGTAATACTTTTATTAGGGATATGTATGTAAGTATGTAAGCGTTCAGTGAAAATGATGTGCATGCAAAAGTCAAACTAATTGACAATTAAATTTTTTATAATAATAAAGTCGGCATGAAAACATGAAAATTATGATGGCCTGAAAGAAGTCAAGTGGTCAGTAACTATAGATTATCTATTAGGACACATTATAAACATCCCAAGTCTTTACATATTTATAAACAATAATTGGTGTCATCGTTTAATTAATTATAACATTTGCATGTCGTGCATGGCTTTAAAAGGATTTTAATAATAAAATGCATATTCAACCAAACTAACAGTAAAAGCCATTCATTCATTTAAAGCATAAATACTTAAATTATCATTTACATGCCGTTCGATGAACTATCGAAATCTACACCAATTGATTATTATTACCGCAAATACATTCGAACGTGGAGCGAATAAGGTAAGTAAGAGTAAAATACGAGATATTTCAGTTTTTTTTAGCCGTTCCATTGAGTCTTAAAAGGGACCTTACCTAACTAAGTAAGCAAAATTTGTCCAAAACGCTTTGGTTTTATCCAAAACTCCAAGTCTCCTTTAAACTCTTGACGTCACGATTTGCATGATCAACGAATCTATAGAGAATCTATAGTTGAGAATATCGATGCAAGCATTTTGAATGGCTTCCACATCGGGAGGCAAAGCCTCCTTATTCGATTAGCTGAGAAACACAAGATATTCAAGCGAACGAATATTAAAACTAATTAACGATTTAAACCGAAAATTTTTGATAACAAAAAATTTGCTTGAAAGGGTCCATTGATGATGAGCCTGTGTATAGTTTCTTTATTTTGTAATGAAAGAAGGAAAGATCCTTCGGAGACCAAAATTCCAAATGTGAATTCAGTCACAACTTTGATGGCGCCTTCGATTATCGCATATTTCAGTTCTTTTTTCTTTATTTAACCGGGTAGCTGGGTAGAGAGATACCAACCAGGTAACCAAAATTGTTTATTGTTTACATGCGTTCGCCTTGAAAGTTGAAATATTAGAATTCCCCAACATCTTGTGGCCATCATCCACGCAGCCATCTTCACAACCATCCTTGAAACATATAAACTGCTCGTACACTCTTCCGCGAGAGGATCGCCCAATACCGTGCACGTTGGCCATTTTTTTCGATATAAATTTACGTAGAATTATTTTCTGAATCGATCTAAGCATACATGTCCATCTGTCCATGCAATTATAGAGATATTTTAATAAAATTTCGTACACTATTAAAGCGAATCATTTTTTAATCAACTAAGCTATCGCGACATTTTGCAAAAACTATTTGTTAAAAAAAATTTTTTTTGTTTGTTAATATTTCTCGAGAAAAATCGGGAGAAAATTTTATTATATTTTGATATGACGAAATAAATGTTGGGAAATTCGTTGTTTCATACGAAAGGAAGGAAAGTATTGATGCGATGATATATTGGACAATTTATTAACTATCGATGAAAGTTGGGTCGATCAAAAAATCCGCTTCCGATTGATGCCTAATCTGGTCAGTGGTTAGCACACAACACATAAATTGCAGCCTACTTTGTCTTAAAAAAATCCAGCTTGTTATATGACAAAGACACAATTGCCAAATTTCCTTATAAACAATAACAATAACAACAACGGATCAACGAAAGCAAATGTTAAATTTTTGTATTGAAGAAAAAAAAAGAGAAACAAATCGAGGACAAAAAAGTGCTTGATTCCTGCACACTTATGATTGTCGTTTATTTATTTATTTATTTATTTATTCTACTTATACGGGAACTCGACTAAAACAAATGACGGTCGAGTTCAAATGACTGAATTAAAACTTAGTATAAGTATAATAAAACAAGTAAGAAGGAAAAAAGAAAAAAAGCATGTACACAATTAGCACAGAGCCACACCCACAACCGGTACATGACCAAATTGCAAATGAACCCCTAAGCCATCGCAAACATGCGTAAGCTTGGCAACCGATAATAGATAACAACAATTCATTTTCGAGTCCTAATGACTTTTTAGGGTTAAAAGTTGGTTTAAATACGACATAGACAGGAACGTGGCTTTAATGAACTTTAAAGAGTCCGATAATGAGAATAGGTGATAGACGTTATTTAGACGTCATTTGCAAACAACTCTGAGCGGGTTAAACAGCTCATAATTATATTTACATTGGCTAAGCCTAACCAAGGTAAAGTGCCTAGAGGAGCGGTTAGGAACATTAAAACTTATTTCGCCACGTAATGACGACGAGTCAATAGCACCGTTTATTACTTTGATAACGAACTTGTACTTAAGTGTCAATATTTAATTGCATCGTCATCATTGAATGTATTTTGACAATTGAAGTAGCACTGAGAAGTCGGGGTTTTACGGGGACTGTGGTTTTACATTTGAATTCCGTTTTGTAATTTCAATTTATTGCAGTCTTTTCATTATTTGATTAACCTTTAACCTTTTTAATTTGAATACTTACCTACTAGAAATTTAACATTGATACCGATTGTCAATTTAAATTGCAAAGAATTTTCCCAAGAACAAGGATAATATTAAATAATAAAAAATAAACAAAAAAAAAAAAAAAAAACAAAGGAACACAAAGTACGACATTCTTTATAACAACAATACTTGTTTTCTGTGTCTAATAGAAATTTAAATATGTTATGTATGTAAGTATGTAGTCGATTGTAAGCGTGTTTAAATTATATATACACGCATACATATATACATACATACATACATACATACATGTTAACAATTGATGACGACAATTCATGTGTACACACGCAATGTAGTTTGTTGTGCAATTGCCTTTAAAAGGATAATGTGTCCAAGTCCTACAGTGCATAGAGAAAAGACTAATGTTTAATAAACTGATATAGAATTGAATCCCAAGATGGTAGAATAAATATAATGATAATATAATGCTTTTTAAGGTACATCCAAATTTTCCTTCCGTGGTGCATACGAGTTCGAGTTTATTATTAAAACCTATGCAAATATCATTTCGATTTTGCTTTTTAGTTGAACATACATATGTGTATATATATGTATATATATACATATATCGTGGACTTTTATATGAATTTAAGACATGTTTCATTTTCTCTTCTCCTACATCGCTCGTGCTACAAGAGTATATTAAGCTTGCATGGATTTATGCAACGTCAACAAGGAATCGATTTAAGCTTATCTCTCCGTCTGTCCATCTGTCCATCTGTCCATCTGTCCGTCTGCTTGCTTTGTTTTCTCACGTTCAACCTACAGGCCGTAATTTTTGAGATATTTTCATGAAATTTCGTACACTTACGCCTAAGGACGAAAGCTATTGAAAATGATTCGCATCAGACCACTATTTCGATCAGTTTCCATATAATTCCTTATAGTGAAAACTTATCATATATATAGCTGTAGGTTGATGTAAGCTATTCAAAGATCGGCTGTAATGTCTTTTACTTATTTTTCTTGTATTTTTCGTCAAATCTTAAACGTCGCGAAACAAGATTCAAAATTAATCTTAATTTAAAGAAAAATACAAAAAGTTTTTCTTTAATCTTTCAATGTAATTAATCCTCATATTCATGTCTGTCCAAATTAGAAAGTCGCTATAACCATAGGCTCCCTTCCCTAAGGCATATCACACTGCTTATGGAATTGCAATGTGAAATAAATATGTATGTAATCTTCTTCTTATTCTGCGAATATAACACATATAAGCACATATAAGCAACGACCTTAATATACTGCAGGATTTATCCACTAACGAGCATTATGACAAAGAAATTACACACTCGATCTACAAAAGGCAAGAAAAACATAAAAAATAAATAAATGAAAAAAAAAAATAAATATAACCAGCTTTTGTAGAAAAGAACGTAAATTTTAAACAAATTAAAGTCTGTGTTTTATTATTACCACCAATCGAAAATTAAAGTATATTAAGTTTCTTATTTCGCTTGTAATGATCAGAGTAATTCAACGCCTTATAAAGCATTAATTATAAGTTATGAGCCTTCTCTGAGTCTCTCTCTCTCTCTCTCTCTCTCTCTATCTATCTATCTATCTATCTCTCAATCTCTCTCTATCTACCTATCTATCTCTCCATCTCTCTATCTATCTCGCTCTATCTCTCTCTCTCTCTCCATCTCTCTATCTATCTCGCTCTATCTCTCTCTCTCTCTATCTATCTCGCTCTATCTCTCCATCTCTCTCTCTCTCTCTCTCTCTCTCTCTCTCTCTCTCTCTATTTCTCTCTCTCTATCTCCCTCTCTCTCTCTATCTCTCTATCTATCTATCTCTCCATCTCTCTATCTATCTATCTCTATCTGTCTCTCTCTCTCTCTTTCTCTCTATCTATCTATCTATCTATCTATCTCTATCTGTCCATCTCTCTATCTATTTCTCTCTCTCTCTATCTATCTCTCTCTATCTCTCTCTGTCTGTCTGTCTGTCTGTCTCTTTCTCACCCTTTCTCTTCGTATATATTCCTAATTTGCTTAAGCAGATCAAATTTTACTGGACATTTACAATAACTAATGAAGAATATTTTCTTTAAGATTAACAAAATCGATTTGCAACATAATTAATAAAATATTCGTAGGAAGTCTCTTACATTTATTTGCCTTAGGTGGTGGCGTAGGTATTCAAATTTCGTACCGAATTGAAAGCAACTGTGCTTGTTTGCAATAAACTGCTTAAACTTAAATAAGGCAAAAAGTGAACAATACCAAGAAGAAAGAAAAAGTAAAGAAAGAAAGAGAAGAAGATGAAGAAGAAGAAGAAAACAACAACAACTATAATAACACCCCCATTCTTATAAACTTATGTGCATGGCGAGAAAGTTCTCAACTGCTGCGCCGTGGGTTCTCAAAGTTTGCAACGAAAATCCTAAAGCGCAAGAGACTTTCAAAAAAAAAACTTAAGAAAATATTTTAAACGAAATATTTAAACAAATCCTTTGAACTTTATTTTCGCTTTCAGCCACCACAACTAACAGAAGAACATCAAACTAGTAAACCTGCGAAGTCAATTCAGAACTCGGCCTGATCGAGATATCTAATGCGTGTGTGTTTGTTCTTCTTCTTTTATTTGAAATTGAAAAGGGATTTGCGTCGTATATCAAAATATTAACGTGTAAGTTAAACACTTTGATGCATTCATTTTTATTAAAAAATTTTTGCTTAGATTAGAGCGGAGGTACCGTTGTTTTGCCTTAGCTAGTAACTCCATCTGTCTATTAGTTCATAAAGTTTGCCCGGCAGTTGCGGAAAGCGATTCGAATTCTTTCAACAATGGGAAACATATTTAATAGTTTAACTCGTACACAGTTTAGCTTAAAAAGGCATTTACGAAAGCGTTCCATCTTAAAATCAATGCTATGCCTTACATCAGTTGTGGTAAGCGGCTATTAAGTTTACGCGAATGTCTAAAGAGCTTGAGATAGACTCCTTTTTTTCAGAAACATTTCCTCATTCGATGCAAGCTTGTCTGTCCGTTTGTCTGTCTGTCGGCCTGACTATTTGACAATCTGACTAAAGATCCACCCTTTATTATGCTAAGGAATTCAGAATCCAATGAACCAATTTATTGCCTGTCTGTCCGTGTGTCTAGCTGCCTCACGTCTATGCAAAGGCGCAATTTTCGAGATATGTTGTGGAAATTTGGTGCACACGTATGATTTGAGCCAAGGATGAGCGCTATTAAAAATGAATCAGATCAGACTGTTCTTACAACCACTCGTCCTATACAAAAAAAAAAAACCTGCTTTGAAAATGTCGTATTACATAAGCAAGTAAAACTTTCCATTTGAAAGATTTCTCGGCAAAAAGCGTTAAAAAATATAATTTCGACTTCGATAAGTCGATGTAGAAAATTTGAAGGGAACGGTATGGATGGATCCTTTACTATATAAAGCTTCTTACAAAAACGAAACCTTAATAAAATAAGAAAACCCAGCCACAATGGCAATGAGTACAAAGGAATGACTTGATATCTAAGTTTTATTATGGTCAGTTCAGACTATTTATCTACATTTTTCAAGTCCCCTACCCATGCATACATGGATTCTCTTAATAAATGAGTTTTGACCGAAATTGGTAAACGACTCTTAAAGTTTTAATTTGTTTTTCTCTCGAAACACTTGGCCCACTTTGAAGGTATTTGAGTTTGAGTGACGTAAGGAGATGCCCACAGTATACGGATCTATGACTAACTGCTCGCAAACGCAAATTAATTCTATTATGAAAAGGGCCTTGAATTTCTGATTTAAAAATATTTAAAATTTGCTTCAGCTTTAAGAGATCTTTAAGAGTTAAGAGTTAAGAAACTCTGGCATAATATTTTGATGGCTTTACTTCTATACTTGTATCCACAATATATATGCATACTTCTATGCGTAATATGAGATAATATAGACAGAAACATATACATATGCTAATAGTGTAAATAAATTACTGCATGTTACTGATGACAAAGTTGTTTGAATATGAAAGGAGGAGAATTGTCTCTATTGTTGTTGGCAAACAACCAAATTACTATAATAGAAATAATTTCTCAATGAGAGGAGAAAAGGAAAGGTTGTATTACTCTGTCCACGATTCAGAGATTAGATCAATTCTTCCTCTCACAAAACTTCAAGTTTTGGAAGTCTTTTTCAAACGAATTTAATTCATTCCCACAAATATCGTTTACGGAATTAAGGTTAACAGTTAACTTTTGATTTTTATGATCGTACAAATAGCTTAAGTGCAAGGTTATCGCATATAGTTAAACTCAGTTAAACGAGATGATAAATTATTGCTAGAAAGGCTAGCGATTCATGAGAGTTACTACAAACGGAACGATAACTTTATTGCTATCGTTTCCACCGAGACTGATGTCGGAATGCGAAGGAGCGAAAATCAGAAAGAGAGCTACTTTTGCCTTGAGTACATTATTGGGTCAGCACAAATTTTTGTTAATCGTCCAATCGAGTTCTTCGCACACCTTCAAACCGCATTAACTCATATGCTTGCTATAGACATGGCTTTCAAATGTTTGTAAATTAAAAAAAAAAAAAAAAAAAAAAAATTAATATTCACATAAGTCCGTGCATGAGTCTGTTTCAACAATTTATGCAAAGTCTCAGAGTTTTACACGTGTGAAATTCGACACAGTACCCTTTGGGTGTGCGAACCGATGGACAGAACATATATTACACTCTTGTGCTTTGAAATTCATTTTGGAGCGATTATAGGCCATCCATCATCCAAATGCCAAGACATTTATATACATTCTAATGTCATTCAGATGTCTTACTAATTACGGATACGCCCTAATTCAAATTATTCAAATATATGTATGTGTGTTTATTTTGAAACCTGCCACTAATGAGATGTACTTTGAAGTTTGTCTCAATCTGTTAATTAATAACGCGTAGGGGAATGTGTCCGAATACTTAATTGTCAGAAGTTAATCCGAAATATTTGTCAACTCGGACAGAGGTCAACAGCTAACTGAATTCAGGTGAATAGCTTTTTATCCATATATCAAAGACGCTTTGTCAACATCTATTAAATTACCTGCTGCAAGGTAAGGCGGACTGAAGATAATGTAAATAAAATTCTTGTTATCTGCTTCCCGTAGGAGAATTATTAGCATTTCAATGAACGCCATATGGACCAAATAAAAATCAGTCAAAATGTTACACTCACACAGTATCAGGCCTAGTATACTCTACACCACTACTCTACTTAATATTACAATTTTTTATTTATTTTTATCATAAAATATTAAATAACTTACTTTCCATGAAAATCCATGAGATAAGGACGAGATCAAAATGTCACTCTACGTGTCAAGCCACTTATGATACTTCATCTATCTGCGTTATATAAAAGGCCAAAAATTGAATACTTATCTCCCTACAATGATTTACTTTTCATGAGCAGCCTTATATGCGAGCGATCCGAGAGAAAGGCCTATATATAATTTACATTAATATATATAATAAATCGCTAATTTGAATCAGATTTTATTGTCATAGAAAGACTTATTTTTTTTCCTTTTTTTTTTTTACGCGAAAAGGATCTCAAACAATGGTCTCATCGAAACCATTTATATACTACTTTAAGATGAAAGATTTTTTTTTTTTTCGTATAGTTTTTTTGCAATAGGACTCGATATGAGGAGTAGTAGTCATAAAAGTGGTCCGATCCAATTCCATTATGTAAAGCGTTCAGCCTTTGAACGAAAATCCAATACATATGGGAAATTTTGCATGGATGGTCGCCATGCATGGTCAAAATTCAGAGGGACAGACGTTCAATATATAGAGAAAATCGAATTCGAAATCAATTCGTGTAATAAAAGTTCGATCTAATCCAACTAATTCGAGCCATTGCATTACCGTATCCATGCAAAACTTAATTTGCTCTTATAGTACATATATGAGTAGTAGTAGTATGCGATAGAATATCAGACAGAAAATCTATATTTGTTGCTGGCTATAAACATAATGACGAAATTAGTTTGTGCCCAATCGTTGATGGCGAACGCACATAACAAAAAAAAAAGAGTCATCATATGTTTTGTTCATAGAGTGATCCAATGTTTTTCTATGCGTAACGTAAAGTTTTCCTCTTCGAGAAGGTCCATTGCCTTTAGACTAAGCTGCAAGCAGACCCTGTGCAGCGTAGACTGTGCTTTTTATGCTGGCTTACGGACTTAGTTATTTCATTTGAATAATAGGATTTCTCTTTTGAAACATCTAAACTTGCAATGACCCGAACAAAGGAAGCGCATAACGTTCAATGGAAACGAAATGATGCAAGCGAACGGAGACGAGGAAATTTCATTTTGAAATGAACTTTTTTGAACTATTTCAATGGAAACAAACCGAAGAAACACGCGCTCGTGCGTGGGTGTGTATGTGTGTGTGTGTGTGTGTGTGTGTGTGTGTGTGTATGAAGATATGGGTCTTCTTTTATTACACTTTTCAAATGCTTAAACACTTTTTTCCAATGCATATGCAGTAGAGGAGACCGGAAGTTTTTATTCGTTTACAAGTTCCACGAACAAAAGCAAAAATTTAAATAATTGTTGCGCGCGATTAGACACATGAAAAAAAAATGAAAAAAAAAAAACACTTGAAAATCTTACGAAATAGGTGGTATTAAGCAATTATTTTCGTTTTACTTATTGACTTTTATTTTAATTTAATTTTATTTATTACTTGCATTTTGGCACTTAAGCAAATGTTAAGTGAGTGCTCCTCTATCCGCTAATCGAGAATGAGGGTATACTCATTTCATTCATATCGTTCGTAACAACAAGTCTCATAAAATACATACATACGTATATATGTATTTTGCATATTAACATGACACTGAGGAGACACGTCGGCCCTTTCCTTCATCGATTTACGGCGGACATTGACAATACTCGAAGTGCACACATTTATCGTACGCAACACTTAATACTTTCTTAATCCTTCAATTAAGATGCACTTCACTTATGCGCTCTTCTCACATGCTTGTAACTTCAGCTGTTGTTCAGCTGTTTGTTTTTGTGGAAATAACATCTTATTGTTGATTTCATTAAGCGGTCATCCGAAGAGCTTAAGGATCCTTACATGCATGTGCTTAGTTAGACCACTTAGAGTCGAATATGCTTCTGTTGTGTCTTCTGTGGTCTCCTTTCTCTTACGTGTTATGTAGATTCAATTGACGCAATTCTTGCCATTTGCCCTTAGCTTCGTTGCCTCTTGGCCTCCTTATGAAAATAGGTTGCCTCTGTTATTCGTACCATCATTTTGAGAAATGTCCACTTATTTGTGGTGTTTCCTTCCTGGTACTATCGACTCGCCCACATTTCGCCCACTTTAATGTCCCCTAACCCTAATACCCCTTCTCTATGCACTTTGTCTTCGTTTGAAGTTTACTCAATCTAAATACAACAAGTGAGCTGTTTAATCCATTCAGAGTTGTTTGCAGAATCGTAAATGACGTCACAATCACTTGATCACTCAATATCTTCGGATTCTTTAAATAACGCGCGATTTGCTTACTTAAGTCGTACTTAAACTAATTTGCAATCTTAACAACTCGCTATGATGCGAAAGTGAACTGATGTTGTTTACTGTGATCGGATGCAATGGCTTACGGGTTCACTTGCAACTTGAATCTCTGTACCGGTTGTGGGTGTGCATCTGCGCTAATTGAATGCATGCTTTTCTTCTCTTCTTTCTTTCGCATTTTTTTTTTTATTCTTATGAGTTATTATTTTATTTTTTTTTTTCTTCCTCTTCTTCTTCTTCACTTCTTCTTATATACTTTGTATTAGTTTTCAATAATAAGCAGTATATAAGACTTTAGTTTCAAGAGTCAATTAAATTCGGCTCTTCGTTTATTTTTGCTGAGTTTCATGTGTTTTTTTTTTTTTTTTTTTTTTTTTTTTTCTAAAGAAAAATCTTACGTGTTTCACATTTAAAGTTAATCGGCTGCGAATTAGGTTGCGTTAGATATTGCGAAAAATGCCTCATCAAGAACATACATGTGGAAAAAATATATTCCAACACATTAATTAGTCTTTTGTAGAGAAATTCGACAAAATGATTCATAGTTTGAGAAAAACTCTTAAAAATAAATCTTATGCTAAACATTAGGGCATAATTTTTATAACCCATAAAAAGAAAAGAACAAAAAAAAAAAAATCAAGTAAGGAAATTATATTCAGTCGTGACCGAATCTTTTGTACCCCAAAAAAAAAAAAAAAAAAAAAGCAAATTTTTTACATTGGTTGGGAGTGGCTGATTTTTTCTCTTTTTAGAATAAAAATGGAAATTTATATGATCTATATGTTGTACTATATGAGTAGCATCCAAATTACACAGAAAGCAAAGCAATTCGCAATTTTCGTTGCGTAGATGTGTGCGCATTATAGCCGTATCCTTCACTTTACCAGTTTAGCTCGTTTTCAAATTCTTTTGCAAGCTTGCAAGCGACACCTTCATTTTTGCGAACGGGGAAATGTTTACCCCAGATACCATATAATTGCGCGGACGGACGGATGGACAGATGAACGGACGGATATGCTTAAGTGCATTCCGAATTTGAAATTGACCAAGAATTTCAAAAGTTACACTTTGACACCTTACAATATTGGGTAGGCATGGTCAATTGTTTCCATTTTCCTATAAGTGTTATCGTATCACCCAAATTTTACCGTATCAAGCAAATTTTTGCATATTTATCTGGTATAGTGATGACGAATTTTTTATTTTTTTTTTTTTTTTTGAAAAACAGAGGTATTTTCAGTTTACTAGGCACTGTAGGTGCGCTCGTCAACGCCATTTGACCGATTTTCAATAACAACCAATATTTCTGTCAACTTGGAAGTCGACAGCTTCATATTTGCGGCCAGGGGAATGTTTACAACAGACTTTACATAGATGAACAGAGGGCCAGATGGACGGACAGACATGCTTAAATCGTTTCAGAATTGGATGTTAATCAAGAATGTACTTTCGGGCGTCTCTGAAGTTTCGTCGTGGCCGTTGCAAATGTTTTGATAACATGAATATACCCCTCAGCCTTCGCGGTTGGGTATAAAAATAAAGAATAACAAACTCCATTATGTATAAATAAACAAGAGAAGAAGAAGAAAAAAGCAGTATGTACACATCTAATACAGAGATACAGCCTCGCAGCCGATGTGCATCCAAGCTAACAATATACCATTAAATCTGATAGTAAATGCATTAAATTTAAAAATTATTAGATAATAAAAAAAATGTATTAAATTTGAATAGGAGATCATATAAACCGTTAAAAATTAAAAACTAATTCAAGTATGGCATTAGCAAGACGCATGCACGAAAGAGAGACAGAGAGAGAGAGAGAGAGAGAGAGAAAGAGTGGACCTATCATTTCGATTCTTGCAAAGAACTCTAAACGGATTGAAAAGCTCACTACTTTATATCTACCTTGGAGAGGTTTTATGAAAACAAAATTATTAGACGAAAGGCTAAGAATATTGAATTGAAAAAATCGGAGTACTTCCGAAATTCATATCGCTCCAGATGTATTAACCTAGAAAACTTTTAGAAATTGACGACAATAAAAGTGATCAAAACAGGTACACAAGGTCGCATACGGTTTTTGAGATTTCCTTATCCTTTTTTTCTTTTCTTTTTTTTTTTTCGTTTTTTTATTATTACTATTATTATTTTATTTAAGGACTTACAGATATTTAAGGGTTAGCGGTTAATAATAAAAACAAACTTTTTTGTATTGGTTTTATGTGATCCTTTAAAAAGTCAAGAAGGACATAAAATGAAAATTGTGGCCGTTTGCAAAATTTTTACATATAATTGTTAGGCACTTGGGATGGACATTCTCCTCTGAACAGGCAAGCGGCCTAACACAAACAATTTTCATTTTTTTTCTTTCGGATTTCTTAAACTAACCTCTACAACGATATGCTTTAGGCAAATGCATTGGATATTTTCGATAATTCAATTAGAAATTCATATTTTTGCTAGATCATTTGGGTATAGGAATCTAAATGATTTCTTGTTTCCCCCCCCCCCCCCCCCCCTCTTTTAAGTGGGGACTGCTTATGCCAAAACACGTTAATTTAGAAATACCTCCACAGTCGCCATTTTGTAATATTTTGCAAAAATAACTTTTTTTTTTTTTGTTTTTCTTTTTTTTTCTGCCTAATAATCTCCTCTAATATTATTATTTTATTATCTTTCCTTTCGTCCAAAATAAATATTTAAGATGTTACTGTGATCTTATTCCATAAAAAGAATGTAATCAGCACCTGGATCTTATCATTCTATACGGTACAAAAAAATCCAATTTTAACTATATACGCACTTATGAATTTTCACTTAATATTTATTTATTGTTTTCGTAGCCACTTATGGTAAATGTATGTCGAAAACAAAATTGTATTGTTGTGTTAATTTGTTTTCTTTTTTTTATTATTTTTTATTTGAAATAAGTATTTTTTTTTTTCTGTGAAGTGGATTTTTTTTTTTTATTTGCTTATACCCTACACCACTTGTGGCATAAGAGTATATTAAGTTTGTGCGTATGTATGCTGTACCCCGAAGGACTTGAGATAGATCCATCTCTTTTATTATACTGATTTAATTTTGCTTGCCTATCTGTCTGTCCGTCCAGTTTTCTTGCGTTCCTTCTACCGGCCGAATTTTTTTAAATATTTTAATGCAGTTTGGTACACCAACCCAAAAATGAACGCTATCGAAAATAGTCCACCACTTCCCATCTAACGCCTAGTACTCGTCCTACGAGTATCTGTAAGGTGGTGTAGGGTATTTAATGGGCGGCCACGGCCGACTACAATGTTTTTCTTTGTGCGTTTTGCAAATAATTTCAATTGTTATGTTTATGTTTTATTAAATGTTTTATTTGTTTTTTTTTTTTATGTTTTCTTTTTGTGTTCAATTAATGACTAAAATATCACAAATTTTAGTTATTTTCGATTTGAGACGATTTTATAAGGAATCCATTTATTCAACAAATGTATATAAATCTATGCATATGTATAAAGGATGTGAAGATGTGTCCACTTTCCTCGATTCATTAATAAATCAAAAAAAAAAAAAAACAAAAATCAAGTGAAGAGAAACAACAAAATGTTTACCTAAGTGAAGTGAAATGAAAAAGTTCATTACAATGTTTATGCAATCAATCAGATCATCAATAATCCTTAAATCGTTCAAAGGATAGCATGACTTAAATGAATGAGATTGCGATTTGAGTATTATTTTAAATGTTGATTAATAACATTTAAATGCTCTCTCTCTCTGAATCATTTCAAGTGTTCAGGTATTCAAGTATTTTTATATGTCACGTGTAATGTAAATATTAATAAAATCTTTACAGGAACATATGTTTTTAAAATATTAATTTGAACTTACTAGGCGTTCTGCACAGTTAGTCCGACGAGAAACGAGAAAACTTTCATGCTACCAATAATCATAATTTTAAAAAGTTTTGTATTCTTATCAATAATATGATTGAATGATTGAATGATTGAATGATTGAATCATTCACGTTCAATATAAATTTAAAAAAAATCCTTTCCTTCCTATTCAAACTAATCGCATTAAGCTAACATTCTGTCAAGAAAGTAACGAGAAAATTCCAATTCGAAAATCGAGTTTCAAACTATTCGCAAACTAATCGCATTAAGCTAACATTGTGTTAAGAAAGTAACGAAAAAATTCCAATTCGAAAATCGAGTTTCAAACTATTCGCAAACTAATCGCATTAAGCTAACATTCTGTTAAGAAAGTATGCTACAAGGTTGCGTATAAGGAATTACGTATGACTTAGCTGATCAGCTGCTACAAATAAAATGAAACTCCTTTAATCGGACACCGAAATTTAATTGATGAAAGAATAACAGTCAGGTATGAATTTTGAATCGATCTTAAGTAAAAAATATTTCGAAATGCCTTTAATTAAGCTGTGAATTTTGAAAATTTTTCCTATTACTCCTGTTTCGAATGAAAATTTCCTGCTTTTTATTTCACATTTTTATGCGTTGAAAGCATTGATCTTAAATTTGATGCTACTAAAAATGACGTGACGATTTATTACATAAGTATATATGTAAATTTTGCATAAAAATATATTGAATCGATTCAATTGAGTTTTCATAATTAATAATAAAAATTCAATGCCCATCCAAATCCAATATTCGTTCAGAAACACAAATCAACTTTTCCGATATTTGCATACATAAAGTGTTTGTAAATGTTTGTAAATATGTTCTCAAAAGTGATAATGAAATTACTTTGTTATCATACGTTCTTAACGTTTTACTATCACCGGATGGTTTCAGCCCACAACCCATAACGATTATAACTTTTTTTAAAGCTTCAAATGCGGCCAGCGAGAGGGGCTAAATATTCAAATTTCATCAAAAAGTTGAATATAACATTTTGACATCACAGTCCGTCCTTCCGTACAAATTTATTTCTATGATTAGTTCCACTAGAATGTATGCTTCGATATTACCACACGTTATTAAATTTCGAGATATTGAAAAAAAAAAAAAAAAAAAAAAAAAAAAAAAAAAAAAAAAAAAAAAAAAAAAAAAAAAAAAAAAAAAAAAAAACATCAGTTACTTATGCACTTATTACAAGAAATATTTTTTATTTGAAATAAAAACATCTTACCTTTTTCTTGAACTATTGCAAACGAATGAAAAGATGTAAAATCCAATGATTGAAGATTTCCGATGTTCCAATACAGCCAGAGATTATTATGATTCTTATTTAACAAGTTACAGCGATAGTAACGATAAATAAATGTAAACTTGAAGAGATTTTTCAGATTATCATCAACTCAACGTTCTTTCTGTTTACTCGAAATAAAGTTTCCTTTATTTTTTTGTTATACTTAAACAATATATTAAAAGCATTAAAAGCTAAATCGAAAGTGTGTTTGTAAAATGTTACTCTCAGTAAATAAACAAATTGCTTGTCTGCAATTAAAGGCTTTTAAATAGTTTCGGAAAAGCAAAAAAAAAAAAAAATTTTTAGTTTAATTTCACTTTTAATATAATTTATTTCTTTATTTATTTATTTTTTTTTTTATTTTTTTTTTTTTTAAATAAAATTAACTAAAGTCTACACACATTATATACACCAAACTCAGTCGACCAACATCACATAAGATCAACGTATTTTTCTTACATTTAAAACAAAAAAAAAAATTTTTGTTTTTGAATATTAACTATGCGTTAGTACGGTTCTTATTATTATAGCACAAAACAGATTTTGAATATATATAGATTTAGATATGTATATAAATATATATATATATATATATATATATCTGTATATATATACATATATTTATATATGTTCCATAAAATTAATCAAGAAAAACTACATGAAATCTACTGTAACCCAAAAGTAATAACGTAAAGTATTGTTTTGTTTTGTCTTCGGCGACTAGCGTCTTAAGCGTCTATAAGCGTCTACAGCCTTATTCTGGCATTGTTATAGTTCAACTATCATAAAATTTGTGCTTGCGTTTGCCTGGCATAGTTTCTGCCACTTTGTATCACATTTCATATTCTCAAGCAAAACTGACAACAAAACTCTCCAATATTAATTTTACGCTAAGACAGGGCTGTTAACTCACCCGAAAACCACAAAGTGAATAGCAAAACAAAACAAAAAAAAACACACGTACCGCCAAAAAAAATGGAGCAAATTGAAAGTAATTTATTAATGTATTTTTTTACTGTAATAGATCGTATCCCGATTTTATTGGTTTATCAAACTTTTACATTGCAATCTAAGGAAATTGATTAATAAATCAATTATAATAAAATTGAATAAAAATATTGTAATTTTATTCTTTTCCGTTTCTTTTAATTTTCCATAAAAAAAAAAATTCTCTCTTTATACCGTTGCATTATATTTTCCTATTATAAGAAGAATACTTAGTGATCTGATGAAGAGTAGATCACAAATAGCCATGTTTTTGATAATCTCCACGCTTATGCTTAAACGTCAAGACACCAAAATGACGGGTGGCATCTGTTTGACAGAAATATGTGACTGGTGATCGATCTATCAGTGGACGGTAGCTGCCATACACTACAGTTAGAGAGCCTATCATTCAAAGAACAATTTATATAAGCCGAGGAAAAAATAGTGATAATCTTGACACGTACAAAATTTGTTGATACTCCGTAGACTATAGAATACAGAGTATTCTAGCTTACGACGCACCTTACTTAAGTTTGTACACTATTTGTACACCGTTGTTATTAAGGGAATATTTAAAGATTGTTATTAAAATATATATCAGACCAAGGGATAACTTGCTTTTATATAGATTTATGTTTTAGTTATTCCTTATACCGTTTTATATACGGCAAGATATAATATAATGCATGTACTGAAAATTGTCCTTTGAAATTTAACCTAATTTGAAGCTTATTTAGTAAAGCGCGTCATTTATGGTATTTTACAAAACTTTTGTTACAAGTACGTTACAGGACATGTAATAATGTTAAAAAAACCACACAAGGGGATGTCTCCTCTCAAAAGTAAACAAAATTGCACATGAACAATCCAGGCTGTGGTTACAAGCAAGGAAAATGTTAAAATAACAAAGCCAGGAATGGTTGGTTATTATCAAAGAGATCTCCCCTCAAATGCATGTTGTGCGTGTTGTTTGAGTGCTTTTATTAAAAAAATATCCGAAAATAATTCAAAAATAGCTCCCACAACAAAAGTCTAAAAACAGCTGATTTTACGAAATTGCAAGCAAGCGCAGACGAATACAATTTACTCTTATATTCATATTAAGTTCGTAAGGACATTTGCAACATCCACAAGTACTTAACTTACATACTCACATTTTATTATACCAGAAACGAATCCATTTAAACGTGTCTGTCCGTCTGATTGCTGTCCATGTAATCTTGTGTTCAACCTACAGCTGTCAATTTTCGTGACATTTTGATGAAATTTGCTACACTAACATGTTTTGGTTCAAGGACGAACGCTATCGAATATGGTACGGATGGAATCACCTCTTTGACCACTCTCCATATTACGACTTATTTTAATAAACCGCTATAAGAAAAACTATTATAAAAATCGCTTAGTAATATTATTGGCTCTTTGGATCGGATGGCCCAATTTTGAAGTGCCTTGCTATATAACCGCTCCTAAGGAAACTCAATTTTTGTATAGTAAAAAGATCAAATTTTCAATACTTCCTGGATGAAAACTCTTTGATTATAATAATTTGACATAAATATTAAAAAAGTAAGACTTTATATGCTAAAAAAGGTTTTATAATAAAAATTTGCTTTTAGTAAATCAAGCATAACGAATTTACATCCCATAGATCTTTTATTTAGACCGCACCATATTATTGGTGTGTTATTAATTAAACGACGTGGTGTAAGGTATCTAGCACTTCGCCTTACCCGACTATAACATTCCTACTCTACTTGTTTATTTAATAGAAACTCTTTTGGCGCCAAAAATTTGTACAGATAAAGTGGATGAGAAATGATGATAGTCTACTTCTCATAGAGAGAATACGCAGAGAGAAAATTTTCTTGGAAATAGAAAATTGATATTACTTTTCTGTATCAAATAGGACCCATGGTAATGCATAAATAATGTTAATACATACATACATATAATAACACTTTATAATGTATATAAATTTTAACATTTTTTTACTTTTCTTTGCACTTGTTTGCCATTTCGGTTACAATATTCGCTTCTTTTTTTCTTCTGACCGATTTTAACATAGTGCTCATGTTTTTAACATAGCTGTCACGTTTGTAACATAGCTGTCACGTTTTTAACACAGCTGTGTTTTTAACGTGGCTGTCACTTGTTTAACATAGTGCTCACGTTTTTAACTGTCACGTTTCTTACATAGTGCTCAGGTTAATGACATATTAGCACCAATTGCATTCAAAGAATATCTTTCTTCTTCTTCTTTCTTCTTCTTCTTCTTCTTTGTGACTTTTATCTATGCAATGTAATAAAAATTCGTCGAGAATAGTCGGAATCGTTACAAGCTTGATGCTTCCAATGGAGCGAGAACCAAAGAATCTTCTCCGCCTCTTCTGAATATTGTTGTTTTCGAATTAATGCCATCGTTTGCAGGATGCGAGCAAAAGCATTACCACTGATTATGATTTTTCAAAACTATAAAATTAATAAAAGAAAAATAAAATCTATCAGAAGAAAGAAACGGTAATCGACATAAATTTAACAGCAGAACAAAAAGGTAATGTGCGTTATGATTTTTAACAAAACTTAATAAAGTGAATAATTTTACAGTTTACATACATAAAAAGAAAGCCAAATAATATATATATATATATATATATATATATATTTAGGGAGGGAAATAACTTTATTAGCTTAGGAAAGGATTTTCTATAGTAAGTTGTTTAGGTGTTAAAAAAAAAAATTTTATCGTTTTAATTATTAAAAAAAAAAAAAAGGAAAGTAGTGCAGCCATTCTTACAGGGCATCTTCAATTTAAGAGCTCGCGATCATTTACTGAGAAATCCAAAGCCGTTTATCCTACCTATATAAGTTGGTAAAATGGTGAAAGAGGTTCAAGAAATAGACTCACTGGTCCACATGGTTCACTCTACAATTTTTATATCAAATTACTGTTGTCAGTAAATATTTATTCTAAAATGTTAACAGTTACGCCATTTTGGCATAGACATTCCCTTAGACGGCTCGTATGCGATCATATCAAAAATATAAACTTACGTGGTCCAAATTCGGTAAAGTTGATCTCTTTGTTAATTTTCTATTCAAGAGCCGGATATACAGCATTAATCGCGACTACCTTCCCACGGCAAGTGTTTGGATAAGTTTTGAGTACTATGCAACAATATTTGATCGAAATCATTCTGCCATTTTCATGCCTCATTGGTACAAGCCTATAAACCCTATAAAGGGTTACGAATATTTAGGTAAAATGTTCGCTCGCTTGTCAAGCTGTTGTAAACTTGCGTTTATTGTTTCGTAATGCAATAGAAGAATTTCTCAGAGCCGAATCGTCAAGAGATTCTTAAATAAATGTCACGACCTAACCCCATAAAAAGCGAATTAAAATCGCATGCTCTTATGGAACGGTCTACATTTTTCTTCCTTTAAATTGCTACGAATAAAATTGATTTTTGACTGTTATTGCGAATTAGTTAGAGACGAGGAAGTGATACGTTTTTGATATATTGGCGATATACTTATTAGTACTAGTTACCATAATAACGAATGAATTCAAAATATTTATAATAGTAAATAGATGATGCATGAGAAAAAATCTAACTTTACGTGAAACATTATAAGCGAGAAAGAGAGAAACGAGAAACAAATGTTAGTTTAACTAAAAACGATATAATTTAACGCGAAAGAATAAAAAATAAATACTTACCTATGGAAGGGACTTTCAGGAAATTGATTGAGACCTTCACGATGTGAAGGACGCACTGTATGCATCAACGCTAAAGCTTGTTACTTATGACGTTATAGCAAAAAAACCGGGAGTGCTAAAGGTAAATAAATTATTTTGATGCCGAAAGAAAGCAAATTACGCAAAAGCTGAAGGTTAAGTATAAACATTTTGGCTAAGAGAAAATAATTTCCGAATAGGCGAAAAAAGATAAGCTTTTGTTTCTTTAAAGCCCCGCCAATGTAATGTTTCAAAAATTCTGCAATTTTCATACACTTAAGCTTTGGCAGTTACACTTCACGGAGCCATCCATTGTACGAGTAACGAATTGGACAATTAGCCAAGTCAATGAACGTATTCGATTTTTGAAATAATTTTTTTTTTTTTTTTTTTTTTGAAAACAGTTAAGCAAACAGTTGCAAAAGTTCACGCAAACAAAGGGTGCTCTAAGAACCCGTTACATTTTGTTTGCATCGGAATGTATTCTTCAACTAATTGGATTCCAAAACGTGTTAGTAGAATTCGAAAATACATTTACAACAAAAACTTTCACAAAGTTCCAGGTGGTAAAATATTTTCATAAAAATTAGTAAAGCTTGGAAATAATTGTTTTTTGGAAGCTTAGTAAACGGTTTAGAACAAATTCTTCAAATATTCATAATCTCAAGCAATTAATTGTTACTATTGGCATGCATCACATTTTAACGACATTGCGGGATGGCTTCTTCTTCTTTTTGTTTTTGTTGAATAGATGATGGGGAAAAAAGACATTTTCTTAATTGACTCAGAAATTTAATCTAATCAGAATTTCTTAATTGCTTATTACAAATATAAAAAAAAGACTTATTTGCGCATGTAGAAAAAATTGAATGATGACGTCAACGATTAGCAAAAATCGATTGAAGTTTGAAGATATAATAAACTATGATCGCTTATTTGAAATTTGAAATAATAAACAAAATCAAATTGTTTATAATTTTTTTTTACTTGAATTATTCTACTTAACACAAATACATAAACAAAAATAATAAATGCTTACTATGTACTCCTAGTTACAAGCCCGTGAAAGTGCATATCTTCAGTACTAACTTGTTCTGTTCTTGCTTGGACTGCAGGCTCATCTTCTACATCATTAGTGATATCAATTACCGATGCATTTGAATTCGAAGACTCGATTACAAGAAAGTCTTGTACATTATTATCGGCAGCGGAATTGAAAGAATAGACGCTACTAATAAGAATGTTATCATAGCCGTCTGGAATCGATGATTCGCTCTGTTCAATATGTTGAGCGTCTGAAATTTCAGATGCGCTCAAAGTATTCTCACTGCTGGGAGAATCCAAAGAATATATTTTACTGCTAATAAGAATATTATTATCGAAATCATTTCGGATTGCGTCTTCATTATGTTCTTCAGTGGGTTCAGCATCTAAAGTTTCAGAAACATGTTCAATATTATCACTGCCGACAGAATCTAAAGAATATATTCTGCCACTAATCCGAACATCATTATCGAAAGCATTTCCGACTGATTCTTCCTTTTGCGTAATATGCTCTGAATCTAAAGTTTCAGAAACGATTTTAGCATTTTCGCTGCCACTACCATCTAAAGAGTACATTTCACCACAAATATATTCGCTATTATTAAATTCATTCTGAATCGATTCTTCATTCTGTTGATTATGTTCAGCATCTAAAATTCGCTCATTCTCGCTGCTAATGCAATCTAAAGAATATATTCTACTACTAATAATATTACTCTCAAAACCATTCTGAATCAATATTGCGTTCTCTTCAATCTGCGAATTGTCTATAGTTTCAGACGCATCATCAGTTTCCGATGATTCTTTGCTGCCATTATGAATATCTGTATTACTAATATTATGTTCTTCAGTATTACTAATATCATTAATATTATTATGTTCTTTATTGTTATATGGCACCGAACGTCCATGCACTTTAGTACTATGTTTTGTCAATGATAAAAGTGTATAAAATTGTTGCGAGCATAGAGCACATGCGAATGGCATTTTATTGACATGTTTACGCATGTGTCGTCTTAAATTACCTTTTTCAATGAAGCCCATGTGACATATTTGACAGAACAGAGGACCATTGCCGTCGTGTGCCAATTTATGCTTCTTCATATCCGACAGCTCTACGAATCCTTGCAAACAAAGATCGCATTGATATTGCCTTAAAGAGGTGTGATTTCGCTGATGGTTCAAGAGAGAGCCTGTGGTAGAAAAGGTTTTATTACAGTTCGTACATGCATACGGTTTTTCTTTGATATGCGCATCAGTGCACAAACGCTTCCCATTCGCATCGCGCGAAATGTCTTTGGAATAAGAAATAATATGATTTTTGTAAACATCTGGTTCAGCAAAATTATCATTACATATTGGACACGTGTAAGTTTTTAACTCGTGGTGAAGTGTACGGGTATGACGGTTCAGACTTGTGCGGTGAGAGTAAGAGCTATCGCAATGGGGACATTTATGCCTCTTTTTTATACCATTAATCTTATCACACGAAAGATGCGTCTTGAGGTGATTGTTGTAATTCGAGCGAAAATGGCATGTAAGACCGCAAATAAGACAGATGAACATTGATTCTTTATCATCAATACTAGGCACTATGTCAGTTTCGGAATCGGTAGGAGGAATCCAATCATTAGCATTACTACTAGACTCACTTATTAAATCAATCACATCTTCCCTTTGTGCTCCTTCCAAAATTTCGCAATAGTTATCGGTTACGCTTATATCATCGACAATATCAGTTTTCGCATCATACTCCTCAATTTCGTTACGTATATCTTTAACGTGTATTTCTTGTAATTGAAAATGTTCCGACGTACAAGCTGCAATGGTTTTCTCTTCTTCGGTGATTTTTATGAATTCTTCTACTTTTTCATCTAGATCAAAATCATCTAATAGATCAAGTTCCTTCTTTTCTTGAGGTATTATTTGTGATGCCTCGTCAACGTTTGCCTGTAATTCCTTTTTCAGACGTTCTTCGGTGGCTTCACTTTGTTTACGCAGGCGATAAGAAAACTCTAGATTTTGTTCACATTTCACGCATATGTGCTTAGGTAAGGAATCATTTATATTTATCTAAAATATTTTTTATTTATTTATTTTTTTTTTTTCTAATATACTCATTATATTTTTTATTTTTTCAAATATCAAATCATAAATACCTTTATATTAGTACAGATTAAAAGCTTTTCTTGTAGTTCTTCTCCTTCCACCAATATAGATTTTAAATCCTTATTGTCGCCGCAAATTCTACACATTTTCAATGCCATTGCAATAAAATTAAACGTTTTTACACTTTATACTTGTGTTCTTTACATTACAAAATTATTTAAATATTTTAAGTTGCAGTATTTACTCTTCCCAAACAAAAACACATTAAGTTTCATCAAAACATATGTTTAGTTGTATTAAAATGAGCTAACAAATTGCAGTGAATAAACATTCGTCTAAGACAGGTGTGTTATATGCCGAAATAAGTTATTTCAAAAATTATATATATTAAAATGATAAACAAATAACTTTTTCTCTATTCATATTCACAAAAACAAACAGTCTACAGGTTCATCAAAAATATTGAAAAATAAAAATTTTCTACGAAATAAATTATTTCCGATAAGAGCCAATCTGCCGCAATGTGGAATCATAAGTACAATTAATGATTGAATTGTACAGGATTGGACACACACACTTCACAATGCGCATAAGCGAATGGAAAGATTTCTTAAGCATTCGGGATCGCAAAAAATTAGGTTTTACTACATTAATAACACCCAAATATACTATGACTACAATGTACAAAAACCTAGAGCGTATATATAAGCTTTGACGACAATGATCAGGTAAAGTCCCCGCATGCAAGCAGTTACAATGCGATTACCTTAAGATATATGTTTGTAAAAACAAAAATAGAAAAGCAAAACAGAAAACGAATATTTTAAAATATAATTCCAATTCCAACACAAAAGAGGAAAGAGAAGAGGCAACAGTAAGGCCGGGAAAACAACAGCGCCAGGATGTACCGGCATACGGAAGAATATCCGAATTTTTTTGAAGACGAGGAACAAGTTGAAGTTTTATTCGCCCTTAACTTAGAGAAAGGTCTGCGTAATTATTCACTCATAAAATCATTTGTGTATCCCATTCCACCATATCACTATTTCTGGTAAGCTTATATTAATTTTATATGGATGTATGCAATACTCAGAGGGACTTGAGAGAGTTCCACCTTTTATTATCCTAATCGACTCAGGATTGATTCAAGGCTCTCTGTTCATCTGTTTATTAATTCTTGTGTTCAACTTGCAGATCACAATTCCCGAAATATACCGATAACATTTTATACGCCGACGTGGTTTTGGATGGGCCATTTTTATGATTACTTCCCATAAAGAGCCCTATTTCGAAAACAATTGTAATATGGGCGTCGACCGTTTGTGAACTTTTGCGTTTATAAGCATTCATACAAAATACAGGTATAAGCTTTTATATGGCGACAAGTTAAAGTCTCTAGTATTCCATGAAGAAAGTGATTTCACGTAAAGACTTATTATGATAAGTTTAAACCAAATAAGTCCATTGCTTGCAGCTCTTCAATATAAGGGTTGTCCTGAAAACTAAGCTTTTATATGATACCAGGGTCTAAATTTTCGACATTTTACTACATCAATAGGTATAGAATCTCAGCTTTTTAACATGTAGATTAACTTTACTGATATGAACTTCTTCCGCTTCTTTTTTTGATCTCATTTCTATATAAATGAAAAGTAAAATTTAGCACCTTTGCAAGATGGGACAGTTTTTGGCATTTTTTTGACGAAAATAGATGCAGAATTTTATTCAACGATATGGAGTAGAGTAATTGATGCCCGGGACTGCTCGATCGTAATCGATTTTTGCGTATTTAATATAAATAATTGTTATATAGTCTATACAATTTTTTGATTTCATGTCGCCGAAAGGCATTTGTTATAAAATTTCAATTTATTATAAAACATTTAAAAAAACTTTGTAGTTTGATATATAAGTATATTAAAAAAAAAAAAAAAAAACTTGGTTTAAAACCATTCCATGACAAGACAACTACAGTTTTCTCCAATTTATATCTACAAACTAATCCAATTATGATTTTCGAAGTAAATCTAAAATGAATAAAATAAACTCATATTTTTTTAATGTTTAAAATTAAGCTTCGATGCACTCATGACATGAACACAAAAATCTCACTAAATCGCCCATATTGCATTGGGCTTCCTTCCATTGGCGATCCTTATCTGCGGGCGAAAAATTTTATAAACATTAGCGTATGCTGGTAGCGAATATTAAATTAAAAATAGTATTGCAAGTTGCCGTTTCTGCTACCATTTTTGTTATAAATAACTAATTAAAAAAAACAAAAAAAAAAACAAAAAAAAACTTTAATGTTCAATACATTTTAGTGTGCTGTAAAGTTGACTGATTTATTCTGTTTCTTCATAGTTATGATCTAACATATGCTTTTTCAAATCATTCAATGATTGAAAGTTCTCGCTTGGACAATCGGCGCATTGATATTGATGCAGTTTGCTTAGATGTTCCATTAGAGCGTTCATTGTTGAAAATTCCATATTGCAATCGTTACACTGTATAGGACTGCCAATTAGGTTCGCATGTTGCTGAGCGCGATGAGCGCAGACAGCATACTTTGTATCGAATGTTAAATCACAAAACGAACAAGGATGTTTGATAGCATTCGTTGTGATATCGTGTAAAGCCAAGTGACGTAAAAGATTCTTTCTGAAAAGGGTAAATAAAATATCGGTTAAACATTCTATAGGGGAAAAAAGATATTCTTACTTGATTGCAAAACATTTGAAACATTTACGACATTTAAAACGTTTAGCTCGACTGGGCTCGGCAGCTGAACTAGCACTAACATCTACAACACAGTTTGCCTTCGTAAGAACAACATCGTTTATATCCATTTCCTTAACTAAAAAATTTGGATTTATATTGTCTGGCAAAATGCTATCCTGGATCTCATCTTCAGCTTCCTGTTGTATGGCCTCGGCATCGGTCAGAACAAAGTTATTTTTATTATTAACGTGATAGAACATATGCTTTTGGACATCCACTTTATTGTGATAGCTTTTCTGACAAATAGTGCACACATAGGTCGATTGACCGTCGTAAGTTTGCTCCGTAATCATATGATGTTTAAAGAAGTGAACCTGTAGTGGATGTTTTCGAAAATATTTCTTATGTTATGCGCATATAAATTCTTACCTTTAAAGCATCTTTCTGACGAAATGTACCCCGGCAATGATCGCATTGAAACGGCAGTTCGCCGGTGTGTCTACGCTTGTGATATATTAAATTTTTGCATTGGGTAAAACCACGATCGCAAATCTCACAAACAAACGGTTTCTCACCGGTATGCGTGTACATGTGTTGCTTGAGCGAGCCATTCTGAGAGAAACTTTTATTACAAGTGTGACAAACGTATGGCTTGTTGCCGGCGTGCGCCGACATATGACGATTTAAATTAGTTTTGGTACTAAAATCCCGATTACACTGGGCGCAATAGAAACGCGGTAAAGTCGCATTAAAAGAATTATTTAAAGTTTTATGCGGTTTGCTTTTCTCAGTTATGGAAGATTGTGTATTGTTATCCTCTAATTCGGCTTCCATTACTTTCGCATCTATTTCTATGATATTACTGTGAAGGGATGCAGCGTCCATGGAGGAATTTTCGTCCGCGCAACAAGTATTATTGTGCAAGTTATTTACCTGGAGCATAGCTTCATATTCTCGCAAGTAACCATCATTTATATTTTGTTCGTTTCGTTTCCGAGTAATTTTATCTTCTTCAACTTCGTTATTATTTGAATATTCACCCTCAAGAGGTTGTTCTTCGGCCTCCATATTGACGCAGTCTTGACTATCTTCATAAGCATATCCTTCTTGTTTCTCAAAAGATTCTTCTGGCACTATTTCGTCCATTGATAAGCGCTCTTCTTCTTCAACATCAATGACTATATCACTACCATACTGATATTGGTCGTCATCTTTCGATACTTTTGCCGTAAGTTCGTTTTTTTTCACATCTTGTTGCTCGTGACCATTTGATTGTTCACATGTCTTTTCCGTAGAGTCGGGTGTTTTCTGAGAACTCCTCGTTACAGACTTACTTTCATTATCATACTCTTCATCATTTTGATCTAATAATCGGAGCATTTCCTCATCAATTGTCATATCATCATGCTTTGCTTTGTCTTTCTTATTCTGCAGCACTTCTTTAAAGTCGCTGTTAACCTTAAGTAGGAAGCTTTTAAGATTCATTTCCGTTTCATGGGCCAGTTTGATAAATTTGTAGCAAACTTTCAGGTGTAAAAGGCATTTTGAACACAATACTGTCGGCAAATTGTCATTTTCGGTTATCTAAAAGAAATAATAATAACAATACTACAAAAACAAACAAATAAAAACAAATAATTTTTTTTTATTAAGTTTAATAGGCAAATGGGTTTTATTTTTAAAGAGATGCTTCGATCTACACAAATTTCACTCTAAATTGAAAAATGGAAAAAATGCGTTGCCCCACACTGATAGTTCGGGCTTACTTTCTCAAAGTGTCTTCCAGCCATTTGAGATAGAGCGAATTGCCCGTTTCGATAGGCGTGGTAATCACTTCAGCTACACTGTATGGATGATTGTCACGTACATATTTCGTAAGATCTTCCAGGCGATTGCTTTGTGTCTTAATCATTAGCAGAAATTCGTTGTCCTCATTGATTTTGCCTTCCCACATATATATCGAACGAATTTGCGGTATAACATTTACACAGGCAGCTAATTTATTCTCGATCAAACCGCGTGCAATCTTTCTCGCTGTCTCATCATCGGGAGTCGTAACAAATGCTATAGAAGAGCTACCCCTCTCATAACAGTAGGCCGGTTTAGACATGGTCGAATTGGAGTAAAGACGGTTTGACGATGTCGAGCACAAATTTTGTGTTGCAATACAAAAACTGAACAATGACAATTTACTTGCTAACAGCAAACAGGATGTTGTCCGAAGCAAACGTTTGCCGAAAATCATTAACATGCACTTGTTTTATAAGAATTTCAATATTTTTTCTATAGACAAAATTGCACACTGTATTACTAAGTCAAAAAAAAAAAAAAACAAATGTTTTTACTGATAACAATAGTGTTGTTGATTAAATCGTCACACAAACACTCAATACTCTTATAAATCGAATAACGGATAGAAGATGAAGATTTTTTAAAATAAATTCTATTCTGTCGGTCGAAGAAAAATCGTTAGCATATTAATATAACTGCTTTCTTTAACGAATATTTCATAAAATGATCTGTTGCTTAGTCAATTAACATACGGCATTTTAGCATTTCACTGCAAACAATTTCAGTATTAATCGATTACTAATTTTTCTGCATCACTACCAATGTCTTCTCGACTATCTATGTAAAAGATTACATTCCACGAAAAATTCTTGTAATACTTTTATAGTAATAGAGTTTTAGAGAATTTTATACATACCGGTAAATGGGTAGTGAATTTGAATTTTTCTAATAAACTTTTATCGTTAAATATATCGCAAAACATTTCATTTCTCATACAAACGCGGCAAACATTTATATTTAATACGAAATTCATTTTTATGACTTGAAAGCTGAATACACAAATCAAAGAAAGCAATGGAATCGATAAAATAATTTTATCCGCTCAGAGAAATCATGCAGTGTAAGCATTGATGCTCGGTGAATGAATTGTCAAATATGAAGAAGAAAACGGTTCACATTTGCAAATTGGCTAAAAATCAATTACTGAATAGCAACTGAAAGCATCTTTTGTACACCAAGTTTTCGATAACTACTAAGAGCTCATCTTTTAAGCTATTTCCCAAGGTTACTCAGATAATTAAGGATTAAAAACAAAATGCGAGATTTACACATTTTTAATAATTATTAACAAATATGGATGTAAAATATTATTGCGGCACTTGTCAATTGCAATTAATTGATAAAAACGAAAACGACGATAACTATGTAAATATCGTTGAACATCCACAGCTTTTAGATTTTATTGCTCACAACATAACTACAAATAAAGGATATTATCAACATCAATATCATTATGATGTTAACGTAATAAAAAACTATCTGCCTTATTTATGTTATTCATGTCTTCAGAAATGGCAGGATTTTCAAAATTACTGCTTAAAGGCTATAGAGAGCTATGAAAACTTGAAAAAAATACTGCACTGTGAAAAATCACATAAACCATCGACGGTGGGTTTATCCGCTTAATCGAAACATTTATAAAGCAATTTTTCTTCTTCCAGACTTGCGAAGGTGTCCAAAAAAGTGGAATAATTGCAGAAGAGTCGCTGGTCGAAGCAAATACAATTAGTAAAGATAATCATATATTAACTTCTTATGTAAACACTGCCAATGCACTCGCGCCCTCTAAAGAACTGCCAGGATTACGTGAAGGTCATCTCATAAGAAATGGGGAAGAGAACGCCATTGATATAGAGGATTTTCGGGAAGAAGATGTAACTTTTCAAACCATCGTTAATATCAAAAATGTATCTAGCAAATCGCAGGCTCGAAAAAGCGGGAAGGAATTAAATAAACTGGAAACGTTGCAAGTTGGGAATAAAAATAAAAGCAATAAAGTAATAGCTAAACCCGCAAAGTTAAGTACTTGCCGAAAAAAGAAAACTAAGATAATTATACGTTGTAACCTCTGCAAAAAGTATTTCTATGAACAGCATAAATACGAGGCACACCAGCAACGTGAACATGAGGGCATAAAACGACCTTACAAATGCACACAATGTGAAAGATCGTATAGTTTGCAAAAAACCTTGAAAGCTCATATTGTGGACAATCACGTTGAGGAACACCAGCAGAAATCTTATATCTGCGATAAATGTTTCAAATCATTCAAAACTTCCGCTATATTAAAGCAGCATTGTTTTCTGCAGCATCTCACTAGTAAAGAAGAATTGCGGATAATATGCGAGCAATGTGGTCTGATAGCAGCTAATCAGTATTCTTTGGCCCAGCATATTAAAAACAAACATAGTAACGATGCTGAGCAATATAAATGTGATAAATGCCCAAAAACTTTCAAATCACCCTACACACTTAAAATTCATGTTTTTCGCCATCACGCTCCTGAAGCAAATTACAAGTGTCCCGAATGTGACGCGACATACGCCCGCCGGTTTATGCTACACTGTCATATGCGATCACATTCCAAATATTCGGAGCGCTATCAATGCGAGCATGCGGGTTGTGAAGTACGCTTTGTGTCCAAAGGTGATATGCGCTACCATATGCGTTTGGTACATTTTAAGGTGAAAAAACATATTTGCGATTATTGTGGCGAACCTTTTGGTACATTAAAAACATTGCGCCATCATCGGTATATACACACCGGTGAAAAGCCTTATAAATGTGAAATTTGTGGCCAGAGTTTTCGACAACCGACGGCCATGAAAACACACCGTAAAATCCACCTGGGAAACGTATTAAAAGTATGACCTAATGTCAGAACTACAAACGAAACTAATCGCATTTCACTTAAAAAAATTGACAACAGCTTAAGAAATTTTTGAAGACTTCTCCCTTAAGTTCTAAATAAATTAGATTCGCCAAAATGTCTCTTCACAAAATGTACAAAACGAAAGTACCAACGATTTCGAAGAAAAGAGTTTACATTTTGAACACGAAATCGTTTGAACCTCATTTATGTAAATAGTATCTTAAAGTTAAGATTGCCTTACTAACCCATGCCGGTTATTATAAGCAAACTGTAAACACATTTGTTTTAAAATGCTAGCAGAGCAAGCCCTGGTAAATTTACGTTCTACTAATAAATTATAAGTGCGATAACTAATTTGTTATCTATGCTTTATTGCAATCTTTTTTCTTTTATCGCCATGAGAACATAATACATAAATTTTATATATATATCCGTGGACATGATTGAAAACGTGCATTCTTCATAAGGGCAAGAAGTCGCGTCATTTAAGTATTGACGGCCTGCTTGTTGTTGAAGTGCTGAAAACCGTTACAATTTAACTTAAACTGATCATATATATATGTATAATCGTTGGTGAATAAACACACATCAAGTTTAAAAATATTGTGCCCCAATAGTAGCCAAAAACATACAATCTGTAGCAGATATCAATTGTTTTAAAAACAGAATTGTATGAGAACACATTCCGCTTGTCAATTGTAAAAACAGAAATGTATGAGAACACATTCCGTATAATCAATTCGATAAAAATAAAAGTCCATTCCGGTAAATACGGTATTGTTCGCCCATTGCCCAACTAAAAAAAAATATTTTTGATATCTATTTTTTATCCCGTGTTAATATAAATAAAACTTTTTTTATTGATCGTTTTATTTACAAGGTACAATTTAGCGGCTATTGACTTTTTAATAATTTTTTAGAATAAAATAAAATATAAACCGCAATAATCAAATAATAATCCATTTTTTAAGCCAGACTAGTCGACTTCCATTATTAAGATAAAGAATATGTATATGTATAAAATGATAAAAAAAATCCATCGGTCATAACTTAAAAGAATTTGTAACTAAAGTAAAGTAAAGCAAGCCTTCCATTAAAAATGTCGGAAACACTTCCCTCTTTTTAGGAGTTTACAAGTGCTTCGTCATACGGGCAGCAAGCTGTCAAAATGGAAACTTGCTTTAAGAAAAAGTATTTAACTTTTCTGCAGTGTCCAAGCTGTTAGCAATGTTAATGGAGAGTATTTTAGTGTTGTTCGTAAAAAACATTGCTTGCATAACTTGGGGAGCTTGGACACTTTATCGAGATCATCCACCACCAGGTATATTGCAATCCATAGTATTAGTTATACGACCGATGCGACGATTGGGCCGTAAACCTCCATTACCGCCCCCACCACCCCCACCTCCTCCACCGCCGTTACCACCCGAACCCCAACCCGTATTCCGTCTTGTACTATCGCGTCGGGGCACAAATGGAGCAAATAAAGTTTGAAAGCTAGGAAAATAAATTGCATTGTAATCCACATTTTCCTGAATTCCAAAGCAAATATTGAAAACTTACTAATGAACTATTACAAACCACAGGCCGGTGAAGATGTCAATTATGCGGCTCAAATCCCAAGGTCGGCTTTCACAGACGCGACCATCTGTTTTAAAAAATTTGATTTAAGAAATTCTTCGCAATTTGTTTTGTTTTAAGTGAATACATACTTCGGTCTATGTACACCATTATTAAATGGCGTAATAGTTCCTATGATTCAGCACAAATTTTTTTAATTTACAAGCAAAATGAATTAAGAAATTGTTAATTTTAATATTACGTGGCTGACACACAGCTTCCACAAAAGAACACACGGTTGTAAAAATTGAAACTTAATTTTACTGATTAAAAGTAAGTCGCACTTATTTTACATCCGTGAAATCGATCCCGTTTCTCTTTTATTTTTATTTTTTTCTTCTTAATAAATCCCAAGCAGCACTTGTGTAATTTTAATGAAACACATGGAAAAACGTTGATTCAAAAATGTATGTTCCTAGATCCGCATAAAAGCAAGACGTCATAAATACGTCAAACAATACACAAGTTTCTGGCAAATAAGCATTTCGACATCTACTTTTGAACACGCACAACGTAGAACTTAATATGTGGAAAGACGCACAATGTAGAATTTAATATGTGGAAAGACACACAATGTAGAACTTACATTGTGCGGAAGGACACACAATCTTATAGTGGTTTAAAGCCAAAGTACTTGTGTCCGTTATCTTTCAATCACGAACAGATGGCTCTTATCATTTTTGAATGTGTTTTTAAGGAAAAAAGTCGAAATATAACTCATACAAAGGTAGCATTGTTGCACGACGCGTATATGTTCTGAAAAAAAGCGCATGTATTCTCGCCTTTCTTTTAAACGGTTTACTTACGAGAGAGAAGGCATACCTTTCTTATCTCGATTTTTTTTATTTACTTTTTTATTTATTTCTGCACTCGTCGGAACGTCGCATTAATATTTAAAGTGCGTTTTAAATGCCCGTTCGTTTCAAATGCTAATTACTTCAGACGAACACATCAAAAATTTGATGCAAAGGACTGGATCGACAAATTATTATTATTCATGGTCTTTGGTTTCATTATGTTCAGTACATTATGCTTTCCTTGAAAGTATACCTTACGGCATAATACGAAAAAGAATTTTTTAAATAATCTTTACTTTCGAAAAATAATTTTTTTTTTTAATTTTCTTTTTATTACATTTGAAAAATCGACGCGATCAATTACGATTTTTTCTGTATTATACCGAGAATCGAGTTGGCAAACGACAGCCAGTGCTAGAAGGTTTAGATACTTGCTTGCAAGATATTACAACGTAACTAGTCGCTAAGACATATGGCAATTATACCCTACACCATCTGTTGTGCACGACATATAAAGTTTATGTGGATGTGTGTAATTCCCAGAGGAGCCTAGAGAGACCCACCTTTTATTATACCGATTTAAGCTTTAAAATTTTCATATATATATATGCCCCCCCCTCCCCACTACCCTTGCAATTCCTCTTAATGTATCCAATCAAGTTTTGTAATTTCTATTGTGATCGAATGCGTATACTATGTTTGAACCGAGGAGTTCGGGTTTGTAGGCGGTTTCTTTAAAAAAAAGACAAAAAAAAAGCTTTGCTCGCTATTGCTTTTACACACATGACGATATTTATTTGAATTTCTGGAATTATGTAATTGTAACCTTCAATCGTCTTCCAATTTTTTTATGCTTTTTTTTTTTTTTTTTTTTTTTTTTTTGCTTTTACCGAAACACCATATCAAAATATATATTGATCGGATATCGTACGGTTTCTCATGAATTAATTCCATTTATTTATAAAATAAGGTTCGGCGCTATGGCACAAATTGAGATACGACGGATTCTTGCCGGTAACACATTTGATGCCGGCCGCATTACAAACATTATAAACTTGATGGCCATTCACGTTGTTACGCGCGTAATTGCAGGCAATTAAATAGACGCGATAAAATTTTTCTGGAATTGCATAAGTCGAAGCCGCGCAACCCACGCGATTATTACGATCGATCATTAAAACCGTGAAATGGGCAATGGTTCTGGCAATAATAAGATCGAAATTTATTTATTATATATTTTTCAACGATAAATAATTGAATTAACAAACCGATCGTTAAGATGGGCAGGATAAGTTCTTATATAATCCATTGGAGTATTTTCACTTTCGCTAAACCACTTGCTCACAGCCATGGTGAACATACGTTCACTGTCGTCGATATTCACGTAATTAAGCAAAGCTAAATTTTGACCCGAATATCTGAAGGTCTTCGTGTTATGACATTTGTCGCGGGCCATTTTGCATTGCTTGACATTGAGCTCAGCCAAGTAGGCCAACTCGTTGTCCCATTGCATGGTAGCCATCCGACAAGCCGGCGTATGTATGCGATCAAGTCCGCCAGCTATATAGTTCCGCTTTTCGTTATGCAAATCAAGAATTATTTCTTTCATTTTCCCATCGATATTAATCATGGAATGATTGGCCGGACAAGTAGGTGCAAATTTCTAAAAGGTTGTATATATATATATATTTTTTTTTTTAAGATTAATATTCTTGCAAAAATTTTAGTTGCACTCGACACTCACGCCATCATTATTGCAACCAATATGTTTAACGCCACGTTCACATAACGATGGCAAGCAATAATTGCTGGTAGTTAGGGCGGAAATGAAAGGATTGAAGCAAAGGAATATTATAATGGCGATCATTATAACGTCCTTTAAAAATATATGTTTTATCGAATAATATATTTTTCCATATATATATTGACACCTTTCGATTTCTGTGAAATTTCTAAAAATGACAATAAATCAAACACACAAATTTATTCGTTTTGAAGCAAAAAGTTGAATATAAAAATTAAATAAATTCTTGAATTCTCGATTGATTCATATTTTCGGTTCTAGGAAATATTCGACTCGAGTTTTTTGCATCGAATTTCTTTATTAACGAGGTGTACGAGGTGCGCTTTCAATTAGTTTGATTCTCTTGCTTCACTTTCCTGCAATCACATGAAATCGAGTAAATTGTTTTTCAATATATAGTCGGAATCGAATTGGACGTCGAATTAATTATGATTTTTAAACTTTAGCTAACGAGACTAGGTTAAGTTGACAAGTCGCGTTAGGATAACAGCAGACGAGGCGCTTAGGTAACTTGGAGTTGTCGCAGCACGTATACACTCGTTGACGTATGCATTGTGTGATGTCGATTGGAGTAGCAGCGAGCGGTAATACTCTTCAACTGTCTTAGCAAATCGATTGCATAGCCCGAGCGGCATTACTACACTTTACATGGTATTCGCCTCTAATGGGTCATTCATAATATCATTGATTTCGCCAAATCGTTTCACTTCGATCACTGACAGACGGACAGATGGACAAAATTAAATCGATTTAAAATTAGATGCTGATCAAGAATATATAAACGTTTGACAAATATATTTAACATCCTTCGGTGATGGGTATAAAAAAATGTTTGCAAAAGATTGAAAGAAGAATTGAGAGGCTATTAAAAATTATCGATTCGAGTGTTGGTCGGTATAATATCTCAAGTTTTTCTGAAAAACAGATGGACAGACAAACTTCAATTCAGTTCAAGTTATTCTGAATCGTTCGGTATGATATCTTAAGTAGCAAACATCCACATGACCTTAATATACGCTTTTACCACAAGTGAAAATCCATATATTATTGGTTCCTCATCAGCTTGGAGAGATGGAGACATGCTGAAAGTACTTAGTGATTATTTTGAATCAATAATAGCGAGCAATAATTTTATTATAATTTTCAGTTTCAATTCAAATTTGAATTAATGTTTCTTGGTCACTTGTATAGTGAATTAATTAATCATTCATTTTTGGTTTGCTGAATTCTAAAAAAATAAATCATTTCACAATGTTGTGACACCCTGTGTGCGCTACATAATAATGTATTATTTTTAATGCTGTTTAAATTCCTGGTAACGCCGCACAAAATCGAATAAATTAATCATTTATGCTGGCATTGCTTCCATCCACAATTTGTCTTAATTTATCTTAAGCTTTAAGCTTTAAGCTTAAGCTTTCAAGAAAGTCAACACATCAACAACATATCATCTATAATGACCATAATGATAATTGTTCCAACTTGTTCGAAAATCACCAACACCCGTAATAGTGAAAATTCATAATATGTTAGTGCGACATTTATACAGAAGATGTCGCTGCTAATCGAATCGAACAGTTAATAGAACTTACAACACGCACTATAAAAGACATGAAAAATGTTTTTATAGTCATGAAAAGTTCTCGTATTAGACATTTTGGCCAACCCAACAACAACCAACAATTCAATGGATTTACCCCTTTAGGTTTTTTCGTCTTCTTTTCCCTCCATTTGTCAAGCTTGGTTGGACAACGATTTCTTTAGTGAATTCAATATATTTGTGTTAAATAGTGTTTATAACCTATCACACTTATGATGCAAGGACATATTAAGTTTATGTGGACGTTTGTAACATCCAGAAGGACGTGTATTAATCGCTCCAGAAGTGATAACCTTGTCTGTCCATTTGTGCGTTTTCTTATCTTATCTACGTTCAACCTAAATGTCGCAATTGTCGAGATGAAATTTTGATGAAATTTGATAGACCGACGTGTTTTGGCCCAAGGACGACCGCTATTGAAAATTGTTAACCCATGCGGTAGTTCTAGTATAATGTTAAAGTGAAAACGGTTTCATGGTACATTGTGATCGATTTTTTCATCCCAAAAAATGGAAATACACAACCACGCCCACAATATATTATAAAATAAAAGAATTTAATTTTATTTTCATCATGTCGCGGTAGGATAAAATTTATGTTGCTATGATAGAATGAATTAGCGAACGTATACAAGATTCGGTCCCAACTTTCTTACTTATTTTTGTTGCCATTTGTTTTTGAAATATTTCGCTTGCATTCACTTACTGTTGTTCGTTTGCGTATAAGTTGAAGTTGCAAAATTTTGTAAAATTAATGGAATCTTCACTCTCTCTCACGAAAAACACATACATACATACATACATACATATATATATATAATAATAAAGTATATACGATCCATGCATATATTCTTCGGTTAATATCTTCGATAGCGATGAAATCGTAGTTCGCTGTAGCTTTTTTGTTCTCTGTCTGTCTGATGGATGAAATTTGAAAGGCCTGCTTAGGGCCGGGACAAACCGAACAGTTTTAAGACAACTATAAGCGAATATTCGTTTCTTTAGATGGCTAAAGTTTTAATGATAAAACTTTCCATGGTTTAGGAGGTGTCCAATTATACCCCTTTACGGAGTAGTGTACGGTTTGGTCGACTTGCCTTTTGTTTACAAAATTCCCACTAAGTTCCCACCAAAGAGTCAATAAATTACATACCATAGTGTCCTTGGAAGAGTTTAAGTCACTTCCAAATTCTTTTGCTAATCTGTAGATGGTATCTTCATTTTACCTAACGGTAGAATCGCTACCACAAATACTACACAGTTGCCCAGGCAGACAGATGGACATTCCAAATACAAAACTGGCCAAGAATTTGCATACTTTATGGGGTTTTTGAAGCTTGTTTCTGCGCATTATAGAGGTATTGAGAAAACAATTTAATTTTGATTCACTAAAGTATTGAGTAGGCGTGGTCAAATTTTGTGACAAGCTACAGCATCGCCCATAGAATGTGTGCTCAAATTGTTGGGTGCTATAGTTTTTGAGCAATGAGCAAAAGGCCAGTTTTTATACCTTTTGAAAAACAGAGGTGTTCTCAGTTTACATGGTACTGTGGGCGTGTTCTTCGAACGATTTGGAACATTTTCCAATGTTTTTGCCAAATTTCTCGATAGCGTATCGGCATTTTTGCGGTCAGGAGAATGTTTACAACAGGCATTACACAGATGGATAGACGGACACAACTAAATCGATTTAGAATATGATGCCGATCAAGAATATATATACTTTGTGGGGTCGTTGATGCTTCCTTGTGGGCATTGCAAGCGGTTTGACACATGGTTATACCTGTCAGTCATCCTTCGCCGATGGGTATAAAGATAACAGCGTAAGAGTCCGGAATATTCGACCTATTACCATATTGGAATTGAAGATGTATTAGATATCCGAAAATAGTCGGGCCTAGAGGAAAAGGAATTTGCTTCGTTCTGTGCATCGACAATTTGTCATATTGTTTGTAACATTGAAAGCATCAGTGATCCGAACTATTTATGCTTCACCAGTGAAATGATTAATGCGTTTGTTGTCTACTCTTGACATTTCCACAATTATGAGGCATAAAAATTGAGAGAGATAGTCAACTATCGCACCCAGCTCTCTTCTTTAAAACGCGGGCTAAATTTGAAAGTGAACATAACTCGCCCATAACGGATGGAAAAATAATGTAAAGAAACAAAAGCGGCATTATACGCAATCCTTATGAGATGCGTTCCCTTCTATATACATGAAAAATACACGCGAGTGAAGAACGATCTGCGAGCAATATTCGTTGGGATTACGCTCAAGAATGTACGCTAATGGCTTGAATACGGTTTTAGTGTATTAATGAAATCTTATCTAAAAATACGCTTTTCTTGGTTCTTTGAACGCGTCTACGCTAATCTCTAAATTGAATTTTTAATATTAACGCTTCCGATTCCATTTGTTAATATTTCTTTCAACACTTTACACAACACTTTTTTTTTAAAAGCCTTTTAATAATTTCTACAATTTATGATTTATGTCATTAAAATAATTTCGAAAAAAAAAAAAAGAAAAAAATTCGTTGAATAGAAATTTTATGAAATTTTTGCCCCCGTCAATCCGGCTCATACGGCCTCAATTTTAAAGAAAACAAAAATACAGTTGCAAGCAAAAGTATACACGCACTCAGGGTATATGTGGGATCTTGGAAGGCTAATCGCACCGGGACTGAAAACAATTATTTACATCTATGCTGGAGACGTTCATTTTAAGGAACGGAAAAATATTATATTAAGTTTGTGCGAATGATTTGAGACGAAAAAGCATCGTTCACTATATCGAACGATATAGAAACTATTTGTGAATAGATCTAAGCTTGTCTCTCCGTCTCTCCGTCTCTCCGTGTTGTATTCTTGCGTTCAACTTACTGCCATTCTAGATCAAAATTTTATCCTAAAGCTTCACGTCAGTGTTTTTTTCTTTTTAGCTCTTAAATCTGTTCTTACACCCTACACCACTTGTGGTAGCCACTCGTGAGGACCACTTCTTTATTATACCGATCAATTCAAAATCACTTTTTGCATCTATGTAAGCTTTTTCTGTTCGTCTGTCTGTCCTGTTTTTTTGAGCTAAACCCACCGACCGTAAAGGATTGGGATCAGAGTACTTTTTCGATCACTTTAATAAATGCAATAAATGCGGCAGGATCACCCTAAGCCATACGAGTACTAATAATGTCACTATTACCTTTTACGTAGAAATTATACTCAACATGGCAGTGTAGTTTTCCCCGAAGCTATGTGATAGCACACGTGTAATCGTTGCTATTGCAGAATTTATTCGGCCCCTTTCGAAGGGAGTCTTTCATCAATTCCTTCAGTCAATTTCATCAAAATATTTTGAAAAATTTTGGCACAGGAAAACAAGACAGATAGGCGGACAGACAGACAGTCAAATGTAGAATCATTTTCGGCATGTAGTGACGTAGTCTATCTCAAGTGCCATATCCGCACAAACTTAACATACCCTTATAGCGTATAAAGAAAAATGTGTGAATAAATGCTGCCAGGAGAGAAAGAAAAATCGGAACTTTCTCGATTTTGTTTTCACAATTTGCTCATCGATAATTGTGACTATTTTTAGCCAGCTCGCCTTTACTTTACGAATTCCGTCCTCTTCTTGTTCTTCGTTACCGCTGCCCATTACATTAAGTTTTATCCCATTATTTTTACTTACGTAAATACCGCCCTAAACTATGTTTCATATTTAGCGTTTACGTGATGATAGTTTATATGGAAATATGAAGGAATTCATTGGTGTATGCATACTTTTATCCTGGACTGTATGCGCTTAAGAGTAAATTTTCTAAATTTTTAAAGGATTTTTTCTCTTTCGTTTCAAGTTTAAAGAGAAATTCGTATTTTCCAATAGCATTGCGAGCTCTCTTCGAAATTTTCAGCGGCAAAACTAGAAAAGACAAAATCATAATTGATAGCTCACTCGCTATACTCGGTAACTCGTTCAAGTATAAACGACTAAGAGGGGAACAACCGCTATATAGCGACAGGTGGATTAGGATAACGTCGGCTGTTAACATCAACATGCAGAGCAATGCTTCGGCTTTTCACAATTGCAGTTTCGACTCGATATTGCCGTCAGTGTTTCTTTTTCCTCCTATCATATTGAATGTCCCTGCGTGCCTACATAAGCAAGCATATGCACGATTGCCAGGACAATAGTAATAAGCGAGAAGACAACATAAGCCGCTTAATACCTCGGTCAGTGTAAATGCTGCTCAGCAAATAACACGAATCTGCCTATTTTTATGACCTCTAATCGGCATATATATATATATATATATATATATATATAAATTTTTTTTTTTCTTTTGTCACTTTTTTTCCTCTCACTAATAATTTGCTCATCAAAATTTCGGATTTTATCCGATTTATCATCATCCTATGTCCGTCCTTAAAGCTTGCTTAGAACAAAAGGTTTGCAAAAGACATTTCAGAAACCTTAACGTACCGAGTGGATTATCGATACCTACTTGGAAACGTGCTTAATTCTCTTTGCAAAAATACTTTTCCAATAAAATTGTGGAAAGGACTTTTTTTTAATACTTTAGTAGTACTCTTAACTTTTACACTTTTTTCATGTTAATAATAATGATAATGTAATAAATTATTTTATTTATATGAGAACGGAGGATAACAACAAGCAACAACATTATAGTCGGGCAAGGTCGAACATTCAATACTCTATACCAGTTCGCTTAGTGCGGTTATTCATTCGTTTTGGCGCCAATACACTAAGTATTACGCATTATTTTCATGCAAAGACGTGCTTTCGATGAAAGCCCGCATATTCGGGGATGCCCAAACTGTCATATGACATGATCCAAATTTGCACAAAGTTAATTTATTTCCCCACAATTCTATTATTTGTCAGTTTCCATCATAGAAAACTAGAAAGTAGAAATTTTTTCTACACATAACGTCTTGCTTGTCATGACAATTTTTATATATGTTCGGATCTCATGAATAGACCCAAATGTTATCCAAATATCTTACTATTAATTTTATTGCTAAATTGCTTCTGTGGATCAATTTGCAGTATAAAATATCAAAAATTGAATATTTTTCTGAGGACTTTACTATTTTTAAGACGTCTTACATGCAGCGAGGTCCAAGAACCAAGACCCATGTATTTCAAATTTAGTCCACTTAAGTTTGATGTCAAATGTCATTATCATGAATAAATTTTCATCACGAAACATTAATAATTTGACTACTTTGGCATATAATGATATCGAGAAGCCTTATATGCGGTGATATAAAAAAAAAAAAAGACTTACATGGTCCAAACTCGACAAGTTGATTTCTTTATCGATTTACTCTTATGAACTAACTGTCCTTATAAAAGATTGAAAATTACAATTTTTTATTATGTAAAGATGCAGTTTTCGTAGAAACGGTTAGAGGAGAGGAGGTTCAAAAACTTGCCTTAGTCGGTACAAATTTTTCCTACTAATTTAAAATGTCGAAGTAGTATATTATTCAGCGACTTTTATTGAGAGATTTTAAAAAATTCAATTTTTTAATAGAATGGTGAAGTGGTCGGGAAAGTGCATTGATCTGAACCGTTGTCCTTAGGTCAAAGCATTTCATGCATGCATCAAATTTCATGAAACTATTTTGAAAAATTGTGATCTTTACATGACATGACAACATGATAAACATCAGATGTACAGACAGACTTAGATCGATATAATAGAAAGTTGGATCGATGTTAAGCTCTTCCGGGCATCACAAATGGGTGGTGTAGGGTGCAATGAAGGATAAGATTTACATTTCAATGCCGAATTATGAATATTATGAAAAACGATCTAAAACACGCAAACCCACTAAAGTTAGAAAAATATTTAAAATTTCATTGCACAACATCTCTCCAATTTTCCCAATCCATTTAATAATGTTGTAGAACCTTACTTGATGACGTCCATGAAGTGTCCTTTTGGAGTAAGACAAATATTTGCAAAAATCAAAAATATCTCTCATCTTTAGCTAATCAAGTTAACATGTTCACGTTTTGGCGTTGCGTTTTTCCTCACACACACACACGCACAGAGTTTCTCAGCAAGCTCAGTCCGTTCAGTCAGTTCATTTCATTCAATCATTCAGTCTGCATTTAGTTTCTGAACGAGAGAGTTGCATAAATTTCTTATTGGATAAGGAAGGAAATTATAAAACACAAAAGGACGAAATATAAAATAAATAATATTTGAAATAATATTCAAATAAAATAAATAAAAAATATTAAAAAAAAAATTAATTAAATAAAATCGGCTTTTTTCCACTTCGAAAGAAGAGTTAGTTTGAAGATATGCATGCATATCCGTAAATATAAACATATATATAAACATATATATATATATATATATATATATATATATAATCGTATTATCGTATCGTTATAAGTACCAGGCATATATATATAGAACGATTTGTTTTCCGGTGTTTAATTTTACAATAAATATAAAGAATATTGAAAAGCAACAAACGAAGCTTAAGTAAATACTTGGCTGCAATAACCAACCAGTATAAATAAATGAAGCGAAAAAATAAAATGTAAAAAATCTATGAAAATGTTGTTCGAGTGCAAACAGACAGATTTTAAATAATCAGTCCAAAGTTTTCATAAAACTTATAATAGACTTTTTTTGTTTGTTCATGAAATGCAAGCAACGTTTCATTTATTTATTTGCATAGAGAGCAGAGCTGAGCTGATATAGTTGCGGCATGCGAAGGTAACAAATAGAACAGTCAGTCATTGAGTGATTTGCTAGACGTGATATTTTACTGAAATAATATATTAAAATAAAAATAACGGTTTTTATATTAATTAAAATTTTTTTATTTATTTATTTATTTTTTTTTTTTTCTTTATTTTGATGAAAAGTAGATTTTGCTTTTTCATTAAAATCGTAAACGCACACGAAAGGATAATCATTTGCAGTAATAATAAAATTTAAATACTTTAGCAATAACAATAACAAAATATACGGATAATGAAGATTTTAGAAGATTTGAAAGTCAAAGCAAAAAGTGTTCGTTTTTCTGAGGAGAAGAAAAAAAATATTTCAAATTTATTTATATTCGCTTGAAAAAGAGCATCGGAAATAAAACAATTCGAACAAGTAAAATCATTATAGTCGGGCAAGGCCGACCATTAAATACCCTACACCGCACAATTCTTTATTTTATTATAGAATACAAAGAAATTCTATTTTGTTTTTCATGCGCCTATGTATTTATGAGGAGGCGGGACTAAAACGCAATCTAAGGTATTAAGTACAAGGATCGAAAAATAGACGTACATGGACCAGATTTTGTTTGGAGTTCATTCTTATACGAAATTACTATTATGGGTCAATTTCCATTCTGCCACATATTAAAACTTTGACTTTTCTGCTCTACAAAGAATCGATTTTCGTGAAAACCGTTATTACGGTAAGATCCAAACAATTAGGCCGAGATAGTCCAAATTGGTTGCAGTTAATTTTGGATTTTTGCATTGAAAATTCGACTTTTTATCGTATGAACTTCAGTTTTCGTTACATAAGAGGGGGCTCAAAATTTGCCCCAGTCGCTCGAAAGTTTTCAAACCAATTTAAAATCGCGAAATGCTACTACTGTTAGGCACCGAGAAATTGCCGAGAAATTTTGAAAATTACAATTTTTTTCCATATGACTTTGAGTTTTCAAAATTTCAGGGCATTGGAGAAAGTGGATCGATCGGAACCATTTTTCAATAGCGTTGATCTTTCGGTTAAAATACGTCACCGTATCTGATTTCATCGACCTCTAGCTTGAACACAAATATACACGGACAGGCAGACCGACGGACAGACAGGCTTAGATCAATTCAGATTATGATTCTGAATCGAACGGTATAATAGAAAGTGGGTCTACCATTAGCTTAACTTAATATACCCTGTACCACAATTGGTGTAGGGTATAAAAATGCGATTTTCATGAACTGTAAACTTATTGAGCATATCAATGACGTCCCGCTTCACTCGTTAATAGCGAATTTTAAATTCAGTGTCAACTAAAGTTTGTCAATTATTGAGTGAAGGATTCTACAATCGATTGCAAGGATTTTATTGTTAAAAAGGGTTTATTGTTAAAAAGGGTTTATTGTTAAAAAGGGTTTAGTTAGACCGGCTTTTATTTAAATCATTTGCTGAATCAATCTAAGCTTGTCTGTCCTTCTGTCAGTCTACGTAAAGGTCACAATTTCCTACACTTATATATTTCGGCCTAAGGACAAACACTATTGAAAATGTTTCTGATCGGATCACGTTTTTAGATCACTATATAATGCTTTATTTTGAATAGGTAATATATGGATAAATGTAGGGTGTTATAGGATATTTAATGGCGGTGAGACATGCCTCAGTATAGTGTTTTTACTCGTTTCTTATTGTCGCAAATGTTTAAGAATAATATGCAAAAGTATTTTTTCTATCCGGAAAGACTGCCTTTATTGTAAGTGTAGGGTAATAAATTTGGTTCAAATTTTTTTTCTTTTATACCCTCCATCACCTGCGGTATAAGTTTACGGAGATATATACAGTACCCGGAAGGATTTGAGATGGAGAAATATTTTCTTATACCGATCGATTCTGAAAATGATTCTGTCCCTCTGTGCGTCTGATGTCTCTCTATGTAAATTCATATTTAAGCTATAAGTCGCAATAAAGTAATCGTTTCTTATACCAATCGATCCTGAAAATAATTCTGTCCCTCTGTCCGTCTGATGTCTCTCCATGCACGTTTATATTTAATATAGGAATCTTTTCTTATACCAATCGATTCTAAATATGATTCTGTCCCTCTGTCCGTCTGATGTCTCTCTATGCACGTTTATATTTAATATAGGAATCTTTTCTTATACCAATCGATTCTAAAAATGATTCTGTCCCTCTGCCCGTCTGATGTCTCTCTATGTAAATTCATATTTAAGCTATAAGTCGCAATAAAGTAATCGTTTCTTATACCAATCGTTTCTGAAAATGATTCTGTCCCTCTGTCCGTCTGATGTCTCTCTATGCACGTTTATATTTAATATAGGAATCTTTTCTTATACCAATCGATTCTGANTGATGTCTCTCTATGCACGTTTATATTTAATATAGGAATCTTTTCTTATACCAATCGATTCTGAAAATGATTCTGTCCCTCTGTCCGTCTGATGTGTCTCTGTGTAAATTCATATTTAAGCTATAAGTCGCAATAAAGTAATCGTTTCTTATACCAATCGATTCTGAAAATGATGATGTCCCTCTGTCCGTGTGATGTCTCACAATCTTTTCTCAAACTGATCGATTCAGAATTAATTTGATGAAATTTGTTACACTGTGTGTGTGTGTTTGGTACACTTTTTCGACTACTTCACATCCCCCATAATGCCTTATTTTGAAAAGTCATTTTATGAATAACTATACGTTAGTATAGCGTGCGTCGCCCAATGATTTTTTTTATTTTTTTTTAATTTAATTCGTGCATAGATAAGACGAAGTGCGTACCTATTTATAATAGCAATAATAGTTATTAAGAGAAAATGTAACTTCAAGTCAAATTAAGAAAAAAAATTATGCTAATCTAAGGAGTTAGGAAAAAGGTGAAAATTATCCGCTTACGAAATTAAGAATTAATCAAAAGTTAAAAGAATGCATTTTTAACTCAAATAATTGAATTGAATACAAGGAAAAGACACGGAATAAATTCATTTATGCACACAAAAAGTCAAGTTGATGTTGATTCGAATTTGAGAAAGTCACCATGTAATTAAGATGAAAAGTGTTAAAGGCTTGAAAAAGTTCATATTATGTATTGAGAAAAATAGATAAAGGAAAGAGAGAAGGAAGAGAACGAGATAGAGAAAGAGGAAGGAAAACAAAGAGACCTGTATAGGTTGGCAGTAGGTGTACGCTTATTAGCCAACATTATAATTGTATAACGATCCATATTTAGGCGATCTTTAGAAGCTTGGCAACCGATCAAATTAGATATTGTGATATAACCTTGTGAATAACCTTGAATTTGATCAACCGATCCTTTAAATAGTCAATTTCAACTTATTGCAGTAAATGCGCAGTGAATTAAAAAGTTCACGGTTATGTTTGCAGCGCTTAAGCTTCGATAGGAAACCTTTATCTCAATCTTTAATTTAATTTAATAATGCCGGTGGCTTGATTGCAAAGGGGATCAAATAATTGAAACGTATGTTGATGACTAGTATGACTAAACTACGAAACATTATTTCCTAGGGTTGTACGCATAATGAAATTCTCGGGATTAAACATGAAGCGAAAAGCGTTAAAAAAAAAATTTAATGTAAAGTGATTGTGATGTGATGTGACGTTATATTCGTAATCCAAAGAGTTATTTACATTTGAGTTGAACGTTACGTGCATGATTCTTATTTCTTATACAAGCCATTCGACTCACGGTTATTCTTTATTCTTTTTTGCTCTAAGTTCACGAATTTCGACAAGCAACTCGATGGTCGCGAATTCGAATTTTCAGTGCGATAAAGTTTCCAATAAAGGCGATAGCCTTAGCGATGCTAGTCCTTTAAGATGACTATAGTCTGACTAACCACCCACCACCCATCACCCGCTATGTTTTTCGCATTCTACTCTTCAAGTTCTTTTATTTGATACCCATATCGCTGGTATTATTATATAAAGTACATATATATTCTCGATAAGCATGAAATTCGGAGTTGATTTAGCCATGTCTGTCCGTCTGTGTGGCTGTGCGCTATGGCAAGTTCTTTTATTTGATACCCATATCGCTGGTATTGTTAAGAAAAAATTAATCGCACTCTTCAAAAATGGAACCCATAAAGTACATATATATTCTCGATAAGCATGAAATTCGGAGTTGATTTAGCCATGTCTGTCCGTCTGTGTGGCTATGTGTTATGTGTTGTTGGCACTCTCTTCTTCGCAAAAATGAAGATATTGTCTTCAAATTTGGTATAAACATTGGAAGTTTTTGCAGGCAGGTTGGTATTGAAAATGGGTCAAATTGATTAGAGCAAAAGCGCGCAATGGAGCGTAAACTGAACGCAACTCAGTTTTTTTTTTTTTTTAAATTTTGCTCGTTACTCGGAAATTATTAAAATTGGCAGAAGGCTGAAACTTTCCACATTTTCACGTTACGAGACACTTTACTGTCCAGGTTCAAAAATGGAATCAATCGGCCACGCCCACACAAAGTTACGAGTAAATAAATTTTATTTTTTTTTCACTTTTTTGAGATTTTATGCTCAATTATCATAAGACCGACAAGACAAAATGTTTAAAATTATTTATTGGGCACTCGTCAAGTGAAGATATATTATCTGCCCTGAGAAGGGGTTAATTTTAGAATGAATATGATAGACAGGGCGATTAATTTGATGTTAATAATGCCAGCGATATGGGTATCAAATAAAAGAATTTGGAGAGTAGAATGCGAAAAACGCAGTGGTGGGTATGTGAGA